>JAHHFK020005167.1:0-146826 GCA_024533555.2 Aedes koreicus
TAAAGGGTGATACGGTCAAAATTTGGTCAAGGGAAAACGCGTGTAAATCGGTGAAATCGTTTATTTAAAAAATCAAATTAAATTTCTTTTTCAAGTTCAATTAGTATAAAATTCAGGAAAAATATTCAGTTAGGCTTCCGCTTTTCCAAATCCGAATTGCCGGGCCTTACGCTTGACCCCTGCCATCAGATTTTGTACAGCCACCTTGTCCACCTTCTTCGCCGCAGAAAGCCAGTTTGCCTTGAACTGCTGCTCGTCCTTAGCAGTTTTTTTTGGTCTTCTTTAGGTTCCGCTTGACAATAGCCCAGTATTTCTCAATTGGGCGGAGCTCTGGCGTGTTGGGAGGGTTCTTGTCCTTGGGAACCACCTGCACGTTGTTGGCGGCGTACCACTCCATGGCCTTTTTACCGTAATGGCAAGATGCCAAATCCGGCCAAAACAGTACGGAACAACCGTGTTTCTTCAGGAAAGGCAGCAGACGTTTATTCAAACACTCTTTCACGTAAATTTCTTGGTTGACAGTCCCGGAAGCTATGAAAATGCTGCTTTTCAAGCCACAGGTACAGATGGCTTGCCAAACCAGATATTTCTTTGCGAACTTTGACAGTTTCGTGTGCTTGAAAATATCTGCTACCTTTCCCCTTCCTTTGCCGTATAAAACTCCTGTCCCGGAAGCTGCTTGTAGTCGGCTTTGACGTAGGTTTCGTCGTCCATTACCACGCAGTCAAACTTCGTCAGCATCGTCGTGTACAGCCTCCGGGATCGCGCTTTGGCCGTCGTATTTTGTTTATCATCGCGATTTGGAGTCACTACCTTCTTGTAAGTCGATAGTCCGGCTCGTTTTTTGGCTCGATGCACGGTTGTAGACGATACACCCAGCTTATTTGCGGCATCTCGGAGAGATAGGTTAGGGTTTCGCTTGAAACTACCGGCAACTCTCTTTGTCGTCTCAGCGGCTTCCGGTTTTCGATTTCCCCCCGATCCAGACTTCCTGGCTGTCGACAAACGTTCCCCAAACACTTTAATTACATTTGTAACGGTTGATTTGGCAACTTTTAGCGATTTTGCCAACTTTGCGTGCGAGTAGCTCGGATTTTTCGCGATGCGCGAGCAAAATTTTGATACGCTGCTCTTCTTGCTTGGACGGCATTTTGACAACTGAAGAGTGAATTCCAAAATCAAAATAGGAGCAACATTCTACACACACACACCTTCAAAATGAGGGGTGTTCAGGTTTTTTAAATGCAAAATTGAAAGAAATACGTCAAGTTGATATTGACCAAATTTTGACCGTATCGCCCTTTAGGACCACATTGGTGTATAGTAATAATGGATGATCAAATTTATAATATAAAAAGAAGTTGGTGAATGGGGAGATTGTTGGATTTGGGGGGGGGAAAAATATGAAATTAATGAATGTATTTTTGGGTGGGGGGGGGGTGGGGGGGGGGGGTGGGGGGGAAGAGGGAGGAAAGGGGAAAGAGAAAAAAGAAACGTGGCACATCAAATCCGGAGAAGGCCAGGATGGTATTGAACCAATTTAAGCGTTATCCCAACATTTCGATCAGGGATGTTGCGAAAAAGGCGAAAGTTTCAGTTTGTTTTGTGCAGAAAACAATGAAACGTTCTGGATTACATGTGTACAAGGTCCAGAAGGCACCGAACCGGAGCGATAAACAGAACTCGGTGGCCAAAACTCGTGCAAGAAAACTGTACAGGGAGTGGCTCACAAAACCGTTCTGCATTGTGATGGACGATGAGACCTACATTAAAGCCGACACCAAACAAATGCCAGGACAGGAACACTACGTCGCCAACTCTAAGTTGGCCGTTCCGGAGAGTGTACGGAAGAAGAAACTGTTGAAATTCGCCAAAAAATTCCTTGTCTGGCAAGCGATCTGCGGATGTGGCAAAATGAGTCAGCCCTTCATCACCTCTGGGACCGTCAACGGACAAATCTACAAGGACGAATGCCTCCAAAAACGACTTCTGCCCTTCTTGAGATCTCACGATGGCCCGACACTGTTTTGGCCGGATTTGGCATCTTGCCACTATGCCCGGCCCGTCTTAGACTGGTACAAAGATAATAATGTAGTTTTTGTACCAAAAGACGTCAACCCTCCAAACACTCCGGAACTTCGCCCAATTGAAAAATTTTGGGCAATCATGAAGGAAAAGCTCGTTAAAACTCCAAAACTGATAGAAAATGAACTTGAACTAAAGAAAGTGTGGTTAAAAGTAAGTAAGCAAGTCGGTCCTATCATTGCCCAAAATTTGATGAAAGGGGTCAAGGCAAAGGTGCGGGCATTTGGGTTGAGAGAAGAGATTCAATAAACCAATGATGTCAAAACGTAACTATTTAGTAGTACTTTATTTCCTGAAAGTTTGAAAAGAATCGGGCTCAAGGAAAAAATTTTGTGACCTATTTTGTGTGTCCAAATTTCATCGAATACAGTCTTTAACACATATGGTTGGTTAAAATTAAAATGTTTTTATTATTTTGCTTTGACGCATCCCTTTTTATGCCATTTTCTACATACTGAGCCATTGCTTACGTTTTTCAGTTCGAGTTTAATGAAAAATCTCTGTCGAATTCACTACTCTCGACTGAATGCCTCAAACAATCCAAAGTTTACTATTTTTGATACTATGCAATGGTTGTTTAGGATAAATCACGAACATTAGGTCGAGCGGGGGGAAACTTCCAAAAAATCTTCGTAACAAGAGAGCGAGAAACAGAGCCGTAAGTGCTCAATCGAACTTGAATATCCCTATGAAATAATTTTGAATCGTGTGTTTTATACTGGCGTTGATAGCATTGCCTTCAAAGAAGAGAGGCACGAGAATGCAGTACGAAGCTTCAGTTATAAAACCAACAAAGCAAAATAATGTTGTAGATTAGGGATGTGGCTATGGCTGTATTAAACATGGAATGAAACCCGATAAAATAAAAAGAAGAAGACAATAGAACCATTTGTTACCCGTTTTTGAGGACCTGAAAAGGAAAAACCACACTGAAAATTAATTTTAGTTTATATTACGAAATCAAAGGTAGCACTTACGAATCCATTTGTTGTTTTCTGCAACGAAACTGATTTGTACGTTCTATGAAGCTACCTTCGTAATTAATGCCACACGCTCTACTGTCAAAAGCACGAAGCATTTGTTGAAACAGAAAGAACATTCGTCCATTGCACAAAAACAATATAAAGAGCTACGAATATTTTACTACAAATTAAAAAGAAACGTCTTTTTGGTGGGTGCAAGAATGACGGACAGATCTTCTTTATCGACTCGAAATGTAATTTAAAAAATGCAACCGCGTGGAGTTGTCCAGTTTTTTTTATGTTTCTGGCATGGGATTTGATCCCGTATTTTTGTAAAGAGCTGTTTGAATCCGTGGTTGATCTCACTAGGCCATGGTGACACTTGAGAAGACCCTTGATTAATGAGTATGAAGTTATAACTCTCGGTAGCGCTTTAATTGTGTTGTTGGGATAAATAAATTATTCCCGCCCATCCCAGCAGCAACACCAACAGAGAAGCAGCAATTGGCTGGTCTTCACGAAATCCATTTCGTGAATTCTACAAAAAGGTGTAATGATAGCATTTCACCAGATAAAAAGCAATATGAATGTTTCATACAATACACGAGACATTTGTTCTATGTGCAAAATCCATGTTTACGAAACGAGTGAAAGCTTATTTACGAAAATAAATTTTCAGTGCATATTTTCAACCTGTTCATATGCAAATTTGTATGTGAGCAAAAGTAGGTAATGTTTCAATAAAAAAATGAACTATTTATACTAATATCACTTAATTTAATTTTAATCCAAAACATTTTTGAGTTTTTCTGATCTAATGGTGAATAAATAAATAAAGTCATTCTGTTCATTCAAACGAGAGTTATCAGCGTTCAAAAACCTTTCACTTTTGCGTAACGCTCTCATTTTTCAAATGTTTGAAATGACACCTGGTGTAGAAAAGAGAAACGTAGTCCAACGTTAAAAAAAAGTTAAACATTCCACTAATGGTAATAGGAGAGAGAACAATGGCGAGCCCTATTCCACGCCTATGATGGTTCTAGGAATATTCAATATGTTAAGGGTCACCCACAATAGATACGTTTGCGTTCCGTTGACGTAAATTTGACAGAAAACCTATGGGAAAACTGTCAAATTTACGCAAACTCATCCGCTACGTATCAATTGTGGGCCAGCCATTATACGTGATACGGACAGCTTAACTGAAGTCCATTGATCAGGTATGATAACGATATGTAGAGATTGGTAAATTGCCAAACATCGATTCTAAGAAGCTTGACGCTTAGATCAGCGTGCAGCTGGACGAGCTCGTTTGTCTCTTCTCCTGCCCTTGTTCCACAGTAGCAGTTCATAGTCTGGCCATCTGGCGGAATGATGCGGCAATAGCAAATAGCAGGTCAAGCCGGAACTGGTAGGTATATTCAAAGTATAACTTAATTCGAGACATGAAAATAACTTCTACTCGAAAAAGGCCAAGGCTTACACTAACGTTTGCATTAAAAAAAATGGACTTTTTTCGGATGGTGATAAAAAAGCTAAGACAGAAAATTGCTTTTGATAAACTTCTCATGGAAGGTAATTATTTAAGCTTACTTGCAAAACAATTCTACGTCCTTGCGAGTGGCCTTCCGGCAGTTAACCGGAACATTAGCCATGGTGGACGAAAACATGCGTGTAGGCATGTTTTTGAGTTCTTTCTTCGTTTTATTTATCAATTCCTCCTCAGTTTTCGCGACAAAATTGTTGGAGTAGATCTTACGCTTCAGGTTGGCCCAGAAATTCTCGATGGGACGCAGCTGGGGGACGTTGGGAGGGTTCACCGACTTGGGTACCACATCGATATTCAGCAGCTCCATCTCCTCCAACGATCGCATCGAGTAATAGGCAGACGCCAGATACGGCCAGAACACCACGTCTTCGCCCTCATGGTATTTCTTGATGAACGACGCAACTTCCGGCAGGCATTTCGTACTATAAATTTCCCCGTTCACGGCCAGTCCGGAGCGAAAGAAGAGCGGCTTTGACATCCCCTTCTCGCTGATTGTCAGCCACAGCAGCACCTTCTTGGGGAACTTGGTGTGAGAAATGAACTTCACCTCTCCTTCGTAGGGGACGTAAAATACGAAGTGCCCTGCCAGTCGTTGCCATCCAGGGTGAGATAGGTCTCGTCGTCCATCACCACCGCCACGTCGCGATTCGCCGGGAAAATCGAGTTGACCATCATATTCAGCCGCTGCCGCTGCGTCATTGCTTGCAGCTCCGAAACCAGTGGACGCGACTTCCGCTTCCTGACATGTATGTTCATGTTCGCCAGGTACTTTTCCTCAGTGTGGCCGGTTGAACCGACCTTCAGGCCAAGCGCACGCAGCAATGTAGCCACCTTTCCTTCGGTGTTGCTCCTCAGCATCCTTTGGAGCTTCTTGTTGCTCAGGGTCGTCGGCCTTCTGGAACCGGGCTTTCTTTCGATGCTCTGATTGTTGTCTAATAGTGCCAAGATGATGTAGATGCCAGAACGGGCGTATCCGGTGTTCACAAAGTGCCGCACGATGTCCGTTTTCAATGCGGCGGGGTGCCGTTCTTTGAACGCGCACACTTCTAAACTGAGTTGCTTCACTGTTTTTGCCATCACGGTTAGAGTTCGACTGATAGAGCTTTCAAATTTTGTCTGCTGACTCATGGGTTACTATGATTGATGCTGCATGGGTCAGTTCGGTTTGTCAGTTCGGGTGAAGGTAAACCCATAAAAAATCGGCAATTTTTGTCCATTTTTTTTTTAATGCAATCGTTACTTCATGTGGCATGATAATCATAATATGTAGATTAAATTTCACTGCTTGTGAATTTATTACTCAATAATGAAAGTCTCGAAGTAAGTAAATGAAATGAAGGAATAAAATGAATCTCACAGGATAAGTTGGATAAAATGGCATTTTTATTTTATTAATTAAATTTGATAACCACATCTTGAAATTTTCTGACGGTAACTAGAACTAGATCCTTGAGATGGTATCAAGAACGCTTGTATTTGCATTAACAGTAGCAGTAGTTAGTTGGAAAATGTCGTTTTGTGTACTTCAACATATTTTTAAGTCATCGCAGAGACGAACCAGCCACAGACTGAAAGTCTCTCTAATAAAGAAACCAAAACCAAAACCCATCAATTTTTAAGTCATGTCATGTAAGTTATCATTTGAGTTTTTATAGTCTTGTTAATTTAGGAACGGACGCAAATTTCAGTCAAACGGGCCGCTCCTTTTATGTGATTCCAGGTAGATTTAAATTTACATGATTTCTTCTAAGAGTGATCCGTTCTGGATAATTCTGTTGATTGTAATAGATAGAGGATCACGGAGCAAATTAATTTAAATAAATAGAAACATCAGTTGTGTGCATGACGCTGCCAAATTACTCATGAAAGGGTGGACTTGCTTAGTCTGTCTAAGTCTCCCTAAATGGAGCATAACCATTCAGAAATTTAAAAAACTAAGCTCATACAATTTAATCAAGACGATATATACAGCAAATTTGGAATACAGAACATATTTTAAGAATATCACTTATTATATCTATTATTGCTGTTGAAAATACATTTAATTAGACTAACTAGCCACAGGCTGAAGGTCTCAAATAGAAAAAAAAGAAGAAAAATAAACAAATCCAAATCCATTAATACAACTCCTGTTTAATATGTTGACTCAGATTTCTTCAAGCAGCGTGTAACCTATATTTTTGAAAGCTTATGGTTAAAGTTTAAAGCTTATAATAATAAGTTGGATAAAAAAAAGTCAAAGAAAGTACTATTCGAGCAGAGATAAGTGTGCTGAAAATGAATCCCAGCCTTATGAATAAAACAAATGAAAGGTCTAACAATAATATCTCGTGACGAAACTTGTAAATAAATACGTTGAAATTCGAAGCTCAGTCCAGGACTAATTTATTATGATTGAAATTTGTTTAACAAATCGGATTCTTTCGGGTGTTCAGCTTAGCAAAACATGTAAATTTGATGATTGCGAAAAAGCAAGCCTCCCCCCACACACACACGCTCGCGCGCGCATAGGTGATCTCGTGCTAACGATAACGGGCGAGACTCGGGAAGAGGTCGAGTTGCTGACGGCCAGAGGCGATGGACTCCATTGAAACGGGGATGACTGGAGCTGCTGGCTCATCATAAGACGGAGGTACCAGCGGCTGGATAGTCATGAAGAAAATGAATATATTTTTTGGCTCAGGAAGTATTAGCAAACCTATCCCAAGCTTAATGATTCGACCCTAATAACGTATCCCGCACCAACACATCCTCAAATATTCTGTCAAAATAACAAAACGAATCAAAACAAACCCAAAGATACTTGTACCGAAAGGTACTGAAAAGCGTAAGAGTGCATAGCAAGGTGCAGACTGCAAGGTGTACTTCGGACCTAGGGGTTCTACAGCAGTGAACCAATTTCAAATTCCTAGTTTCATATTGATTGTTGAAGGTAGTGCTGGTTGCCAACCGCAAAGCAGTTCAGCGGGTTGACATCACCGTCGGGGGACACGCAATTCCGTCAATGCGTGCATTCAAGTACCTGGGGATGATTGTTGATGACGCTTGAATTTCAACTCGCACATTGACTAATACTGTGAAAAGGCAGTGCAAGCGGTCAATGCGGTAGTCGAGGATCATGACCGAGAAGCAGCAGGAGGTAACTTCTTGGGAGTGGCCTGGGTCGCTGCGCTGATCGTAATAGTGGGAAGCTGAACAGGGTGTTCCGACTCTTGGCCATGCGAGTCGCGAGCGCCTACAGAACGATATCGTCCGAGGCAGTATGCGTTATCGCTGGCATGATTGTTATCGGCAGCAGGGTAAATGCACCCTTCTTTTTGGGGAAATGCTCCTTAAACTTTGGAAAAATGCTCCTTAGATGCGTTTGCCCGGTATAATGCAATCGGAGGTATTAACCTTCTGGTTAGCGCTTGCCGGATTGTTTGACGGGTCTTAAGTTTCTTCAAGATTGTATAGCGGAGCCTCGCGAAGGGATACCAGAAATGCGAGGAGAATCGTCAGAACGGACTCGTTGGCTAAGTGGCAGCAAGAGTGGGGCAATGCGGTGAAAGGAAGGTGAACTTCTATCTGACGCAGTTCCTCTCCGGGCACGGCTGCTTCCGGAAGTATCTGCATCGGTTTACTCACGCTTCTTCACCTTTTTGCCCGGAAACCAGAGCAAGTCGTCTTCGAATGCCCTAGGTTTGAAAAAGTGCGCAGGGATATGCGCGGCTTGACAGTCGACAATGTTGTCGAAGAGATGTGCCACGAAGAAGACACATGTCGATAGGGAAATAACGAGGATACTGTCCGAGCTGCAGAGGAAATGGTGAAATGACCAACGTTCCTACGTCGCTGGCTAGGCCACTGCAAGTCAGTGATACTCCACCCAGAAACTCCAGAACCGACTTCGGAACCCTATGAGAGTGGATTAAGTGGAATGAATACAGATCGGTTCTGGGGGAATTTCTGCACCGGGGAACTCTCCGTCGGAGTAGGCTAGATCCATCGCCGGAACTAGTTGAGTAGAACGCGTCGTAGCACCGGTTTCGGGTCGTCGGACGCCAGCGAACCGGACGCCAGGCTCCACCGGAATCGTTGGACTGACTTCGGTGCCCTACCGGTCGGCCCGTATTAGAGTGAGCAGCAACAGCAGGCAAACGGAGAATAAGGATTGTTTTGAGTGGAGGCACGGAAGCGAGTCCATTACCGCTCTAGTGAGTCCCAAGAAGGAATGCCAACAGATAGTGCCGGGGGAATGGCTGGAGGCTCGAGATGGAATTTTGTTAACTCTTTGCTTAACAAAATCATGGAGAAATCCGACAAAACACAAAACCTTGTCTGATGTTAACAGCTGCCAAACAAACACTCATGCTTCGATCACGTTCAAATTTCTGAAAGATGACACATGAGAAAAAAAAAAATTACCACATCGGTCGAGAATTGTTCATTTAAATTACAAATTGCCGATACTTTTTGATCATAGTATATTTTTAAATTCTTTGCAACTGCCGATAGATCCAGACCGTTACACTGTGGATGGAACCGGTGCGCACTACGATCTGTCAGGAGGCACGAACAGAATTGAAAAGACTCGATCCTTGGCTCCGTTGTTTCTTAGAGCCTGGTTGAGTCGACGAAATTGAGCAAATCGAAGTTTGACAATTCCGGAGAAATTTGCGAAATGGGCGAATCTGTTTCGGTAAACAAAAATTTCAATTGAATTTTTTTTTCAGCGGATAAACTTTAATTTGAAAAATTAAGAGCACAATTGGCTAAAGACTGGACTCGGAAAAAATGAGACAAAAAATAATGACACCAAAAATTTTTTAGTGGGATCTCAATTTTCAGGGTTAAATAATATATATTGTTTTTTGGCTATTTTTTTTCCCCGGGCTGTTTTTTCGAGTGTCCATCTTCCTTACACAATTTCTCCCAGTTTTTCTTCAAAGCTTCATCGGTTTTGAATGTTTTTCCGCTTTTCGTCAACTTCTTCTTCATTACCGCCCAAAACATTTCGATCGGACGAAGTTCTGGTGTATTTGGCGGGTTCACCTCTTTCGGGACCACATTAACGCCCTTCGCTTCGTACCAATCCATTACAGGCTTGGCGTAATGGCACGAAGTGAGATCCGGCCAGAACAGCGTGGGACCACGGTGAGAGCGGAGGAAGGGCAGCAAGCGCTTCTGCAATTATTCCTCTCGATAAATCTGCCCGTTTATGGTGCCAGTTGTAACGAACGGCTTGCTGTACCGTCCACACTTGCATATCGCCTGCCACAATAGGTACTTCTTCGCGAATTTGTCCATCTTTCTCTTCCGGAACTTTTCCGGAACCTCCATGCGGGACGTACCGACAAAAAACTCGAGGCCGGGGATTTGTTTGGTGTCCGCCTTGATATATGTCTCCCCAACAAACATCAGTGTCGAATTATGGTGTTTTCTAAAAATATTTGGAGGAGTTATTCATCTTGCTAGAAGAAAAGCTGAACAACTTCTCCAAATCTTGTGTTGAACAACAGTTTTCAGCATTGATGTTTGTTGTGGTGATAGTTTCTAATTTTGAGGAAAAGTGGTCTTCGATCAAAATATAGATTAGAGTGTGTTGTTTACACTTATTTGCTCCTTGTTCTTCGATCCATTTCAATATTAAATTCCCGTATTACGTCAGACTTTTTTTTTTAATTTTATTCTTTGAGCCTTTTCTACTGGTATCCATATTTTAGGCTCGGAATTTGTCTGATTTCTTATTAATCTTGCACTGGATTTTCTATAACGTTCTCTACATTTTGTTTGAAGAGCACTTTTCTACAAAATGAGAAACAAAAAAAATAGAATATATTTGAATATCATTTAGAGACACACTGATTTAAAGCAGAAAAATAACTCAAAAAAAAAAAAAAATTACTGGTCAAATGAAGGGCTAGAAAAATTGTGTATTGAGCAAAGATTCTTGAAATTATATTCCCTACAAACTTGTCTTTGACATCACACTTCTATTGTGCTCTTTTCAAAAAATAACAGAAGCGCCAACCTAGTGGTAAAGTTTGGAACTACGAAACTATCACCACAAGATGGACAACTCTTTTAAATACAACTTTGTTCAAGACACCATGACTAGAAAACGTAACTCTTAGGTGTTATTAATTTCGCCGTGAAAAAAGGCTTTTCCGATCACACTGTGAGTCGTGGCGGTTGCCACTCATTCATGGCTCAGAACTCTATCTGGCGGCTACTTTAGAATTGATGGCAACTTGGCTCAAATCACTGCAAACAAACGTCATATGTGGTTTATACAACAGGTACACAAATACTCAGACCCCCCCCCCTCTCCCCGCTGTTCTCCATACATTTTTTTGAAATTTTGTATGGAGCGTAGGTCAGAAAAGTCTACGTGGTTTATGAATGCCCCTATGTACTCGGCTCTGCACATATCAATGACAGCTTGGGGTTCATCTGCCAGTTAGGCTGTCTGGTATATGTGATCAGGGATGAAGTTGGGAATCAGTTACTCAGTGGCAGGAGGGATGAATGAAATTGGGATTTCTTGTGGAGCTATTCTAAGCAAGCACGGCAGAGTCCGCTCTTTTATCAGTATCTTCGCAAAATCGTGCACACGCCTGACGGTTTTGTTTGTTTACATTTTTTTGTTTCGTGATCTATCACAATCGACAGAGTTATCCAGTACGGCTTAAACGTGTTTTTATAAAGCGCATAACTTCTCATGTGAGTGAAACTATTGTCTGCAGCCCCTGTTTTATTCGGCTATCGTTCCATTTGAACTGCGTGTGAATAAGATGTGTGCTATTATAGGCAACGAAAACAGCAGCATTATCGAGTGCATGTGGTTTACTTGAGGGAATATATGGCTGAATGGCTTATGGGACTGGCTCACAATTTCAAAGGTAATCAAATTAATGCTAAATAATCAAGATATCATTGATGGAAGCACATATAGAATTAAAGGTTTGAAAATTGGTTGCCGAGAGTATTATATTATTTGAATCTGATTCACGACAATGTCATATTCCCAAGATTGCTACTCAGGATATGGTTAAGATCATTAACAACTGTTCCGGTTTGCATCTGAATGTCATCTGACCTGCATTGCAAGGTTAACAAGTGCATTCACCTTTTGCTAGAAGTTCTCTTCCAGTTCCTGTCTGGTTGATGCTTCGTAACTCAATGCGTACAGGAAACAAACTGCGAATATGCGTCATTTTAGGTTGTAATTCTATAAAACTTTAAATCAAGTGCAATCATATCTTTAAGTATTCCTTGATCAGCTAGTTTAAAAATGAAGTCCTGTTATAATAGAGTTATTCATCGATGGTGTTATTTGAAATAAAATAGTTTGACAGCTGCCATAATAATAAGATAGTTTGTTATTTTCGATGTCAATGCCAAACAGCTCACATTACAGGTTGAAACAGGTAGCAGGAAATGGATGAAATTTTTAAACGAAACAAGTTGTTGATGGGTATCAGTTCCGCTTACTTATTGAACTCATTTTACAGATTAGTGACGTTTGACACACGCAACATAACGGTTCTGCCCTCGAGTTGTTTTGCTTCTTCCGATATATATTATCGTTCCAGTTAAAACTGGAAAAAACTTGTAACAATCCACTTTACTCTTATTCTATACGCTTTCATAGTGCATAGGTACTATGTTTGACGTGTAGAATTGGAGTTAAGTCGATGGTTGCTAGAAATTTCCTCCAGTTTTCATACTAGAACGATAATTCTAACCTCAAAAAATACATATAGAATCGAATCTGTCAGATTATCACTGCCAAAATCTCAGACCGCGTACTAAAGCAGCTGGACGCGTCAATCTCTATGTTAAAACCACCAAACAATCTAGAACCAATCAGGGTGAATGACTGACACTGACAACTTTCAAGCGAACCAAAAATCACATTATTGCCCGCTTATGGACCGCTTTGTATGCATTGGGTCAACCGTGCGAGCACTTTGCCCTGTGACCGAGTGAACGTTCACTTAGCTAAATAATAGGCCACCTGATGGGTTCAATCGCGCTCTGGTCTGGGTCGAGCCTCCGAGTCAACCTAAATTTGCAACCGATGTAAACCGGTTGTTGATGACGCATATGAAGATAAAATATATTCGGAGAAGACAGCCATCAAGCGACTACACAACCAAAAAAAAAAAAACCCAGCATGAATTGATCACCGATCTATTATTCCATTAATGGATGGTGAGACAGCTCGAGGCGCATTCAAATATTGCGTGATGGAAGTGGAAGTGCAGCGGGATTCTGTCCTTAGCGTTTCAAAATATCTGTCACATGACGGCCACTCATTTGCGTTACGGAATATATGGCCTTGTCGAAAGGATTTAGGTACGCAGCCGGGAAAGGTTTTGCGATCTTCATGATCACTCGAAGAGTTGAAAAACAGCAGGATGGAAGCATATAAGAAATTCCTGTGTCCAGATCAGACCGGATTTCTTCATCCCGTGACTCCCTCTGTTGAGTGGTTTGCGTAAATCAAGGTGTAAACAATTTGCGTTGTATTTGTTTGCTGAAACAAAAAACTCTTACGATCGCGAAAACAAAAAAAATAAATACATAAAAAACTCTGGCGACTGAAGGTAATTGTAAAAGTCTGCAGAGTTGATTGGTTTATCGCTATCTGACGTGCGGGAATTGTTAGCATATTTAAAACTAATTGCCATTCATTGCTGATGAAAAGTGTGGGATCAAGCACGTTATGAGCTACACAATGATCAGTTTTAAATGAAAACAGTAATCATTTTTTTCATCACACCTCTTCAAATCACGTGTGACGTGTTGTTTACACTTATTTGTTCCTGATTTCTCTATCCATTCCAATACTATATATTAGAGTCCCGTATTGCGTCGGACTTTTTGAATTTTATTCGTTGAGCCTTTTCTACCGACATCCATATGGTAGGCTCGGAATTGAATCTTATTTCGAATAAATCTCGAACAGTGCAATTTACATTCGTTTGCGGCTGAAAATTCGTTTAGCCGCACCTAACAAAACTGAATAGTTTTCGATGAATTAATTGAACGTGATTTTTGGGAAGGGGTAAATTTTGGACGTACCAGAAGTACAACTAAAACACTTTCATGGAAAGGACACAGATCTCACTTACTTTATTTATTTCGTCAACCGATGTAGACTAGTACAGTTGCGGATACGTATGTATTTTTTCTGCATATCTTAATGCTTTACTACAATTTTGTAACAAAGTTCAAATTTTTTTTTTGGGATTAAGTACATAGTGCTTTCAAAATAAATTTTAGTTGATGTTGTTTCGAATAGTGTTGAAATATTTGTTTAGGTTAAAGGGTATCCTACATCAAATTGCATCACGGAAAAAACGCTGAAGAAAATTACCCGTTTACTATTTTCTTTTGAAAATTTGGGTAGAAGTCGTTTAGACTGTTTTTTTTTGTATTTTTATCGCTGTCAGTTTTTCGAAAATTGAAAAAAATAGCGTCACCCAAAGAGCAACGTCGTGAATTGATTTTGCGCAACTACCTGGAAAATCCTCAACTCTTTCATCGCGACATTGGAAAACAACTAGGAATCGTGCAGTCAATGGTGCGTCGTGTGATTAAACGTTACTACGAAACTCTGAGCATCGAACGGAAGGAGAAATGCGGTCAGAATGGATGTTCTATTAGTTATCAGGATCACAAGCGTATCGTGAAAGCGTTTAAGTGGAATCCCAATGCTTCGGTCAGGGATGTGGCCAAAAAGTAGAATCTGTCCAAGTCTTTCGTTCAGAGAGCCGGGAGGGACTGCATACATACAAAGTGCAGAAGGCTCCAAATCGTGACGAACGGCAAAATACGGTGGGCCCGGAAACTGTACACACAGATGCTGACGAAGCCTCATTGTCTCATCATGGATGATGAGACTTACGTCAAGGCGGACTTTCGGCAGCTTCCGGGGCTACTGTTCTTCACCACCCAGCACAAGTTTGATATTCCGGAGGATGTAAGGAAGCAGACACTTTCAAACTTTGCCAAGAAATACATGATTTGGCAAGCGATATGCTCTTGTGGCAAACAGAGTGGGCCGTTCGTGACTACCGGGACTGTAAACGGGGAGATCTACCTCACGGAGTGTTTACAGAAGCCTTTGCTTCCTCTGTTGAAGCCACACGAGGGCCCTACGATCTTCTGGCACGGATCTAGCTTCGTGCCACTATTCAAATGTTGTCCTGGAGTGGTATGAATCCAACGGGGTCACTTTCGTACCCAAGGACATGAACCCCCGAGCGCACCGGAACTAAGGCTCATCGAAAAATACTGGGCTATTATGAAGCAGGCACTACGGAAGCATCCCAAGGAGGTCAAGACTAGCGAGGGAGCGTCATGACGTCATGCTTAGGAATGGTAACATTCGCTTCTTTAGGCATTCTTCACGGTATATTTCCCTGTTTAACGTACCGGTAGTGATGAAGCTTTGGTTTGCTCGACCACAGCTGCATATTGCGTGCCAAATTAAATATTTTTTTGGAAACTTGGCCAAATTTGATTTGATGCCAAATCGGATTTTTGAATCGAAATAGAAATAGAAACACATTTTTCACCATGTTCGCAACCTCCGATTATAATTTTGTTACCCCCATAAAAAAGCTGGAAATCAGATATTTTTGTAAAATTAGGTGAGCATTGAACTTAGCCTACTATTATCACAGAGAACAGACATCCAAACTGGAGTGCCCTCCGTGTGTAAATTTCTGTAACTGCTATTTTTAAATTACAGCTCAATTTCGTTAGTTTTGGTGAATCGTAAGTTGATGGCGCCACTTGCTTGCCTCGAGATTTGATAGTCTGTCAATTTCAGTTTGGTGAAACCTACAGGGTGCGGCAGAAAATAATGCGAAAATTTGTTCTATTTCTTTCAAATCCCATTTTCAACTAATTCAAGCAATAATATCAACATTTTCGAGTGCAGTTATCTTTATAAAGTCCTTTTAAACAAATTTATTCAATGTGCCCTCCATTTTTATTAATAACATCCTCGAGCAGACGCCGGAAGCCAGAGCATGCCTTTCGGACGTAGTCCTCCGACATTGACTGCCATGTGCGTGTTATGGTTGACTTCAGGGTTTTCACACTAGGGTGTGATGTTTTGCAGGCTCGTGCTTCAACATATGCCCAAATCGAATAATCCAACGGATTAAGATCTGGACTGCTAGGGGGCCACAAATCCTTCAGCCAAAACTTCATGCTATCGTTCAACCATTGTTGGGTTTGATTGGACGTGTGACACGGCGCTCCATCCTGCTGTAGGACAACGTTTTGGTCCTTGGAGAGGTTGACCTTCACCCAGGGAAGCACTTGGTCCTTTAAAATACCGATATACACTTCGGTATTGATTTCAACTCCAGCATCAATGAAAACAGGCGGCATTTTCAAACCGTTGGACGCCACCAAGCCAAACATCATGACACCGACCGGATGTTTGGTTTGAAATTTGAATTTCACTTTACCCGGAACGTTCTCCATTTTCTGTAGTGAAATGAACCGGTCCGTGCGCCACAGCATCGATGCTGAAAAGCTTTTCGTCGGAGAACAGGGTTATCATTTTTTCCTTCTTCAACAAGGAAAGCAATCTCTTGGAACGAGTCACTCGTAGTTCCTTGACCCGGTCCGTAATCAAGTGGCGTTTCACTCTGACTCTGGAAGATGCATGCAGGTCTTCTTTGATGATTCTCCGCATGGATTTCTCCGAAATATTGGCTTCCTTTGCAAGTTTTCTTATGCAAAGCGCGGACGTCCGCTTTCCGGCTTCCGCTGCTTAGGACCATCCTGCAGGGACTTTTTTATGCGGTAAACTGTTGCCAAATGGCACCCTACCACCTTGGCAATCTCTTTCGGCTTCTTCTGGGCGAGCCACAAACTGGTGATCACTTCTTTCGCGAACATTTTGACGAATGTTTGGATGCAGCACTTGAAAGTAAACATAAACAAATACACTTTCGACACAAATTAGTCACTAGCTACACGAATTAACCCAATACTCAAGTTTGAATATTTTTGCATTATTTTCTGCCGCACCCTGTAGACTAGGCGGCGTTGTTTTTCCAACGGTTTGCTTTTAAAAATGTAGACAGTAAATTAGAAAAAGAAATGCTCGAGCCTGGATGTCTGTTCTCTGTGCTATAATAGCTGATGTTCTGTAGCGAGTTTTGCAGTTTACAACATAAGACGCAAAATTAAAACGAGGTAGGCAGAGAGAGAGAGAGAGAGAGAGAGAGAGAGAGAGAGAGAGAGAGAGAGAGAGAGAGAGAGAGAGAGAGAGAGAGAGAGAGAGAGAGAGAGAGAGAGAGAGAGAGAGAGAGAGAGAGAGAGAGAGAGAGAGAGAGGGGGGGGGGGGGTTCAACGTTACTTTTACATAGTTGGTGTTAGTGCGTTCGTTCAAAACAATACTTCCCAATTTGTTGTGCATAACTTGACGACAGTTTGTTCGTTGCATTTTTCCTTAACTGATTTTAAATTATCAGGAACTGTGCAACTCAGGGTCCCAAAATGATGGTGCGTGATACAAACCGTTTCTGCTGCAATCCATTTTCGAAAAGTAATCACACAAACTGGAGAAAAGCTCGTAAGTTTCGAACGAGAGTGACACAGAATCTCGTTGATTATTTTGAATCAATTGGATCCGCTACCGTCCCCAGTCTTGTAGATCGGATATGTGCATCTTCCCGTTTGAAAGTTACCCGGCTCCAGCAGAATGATTTTTCTGAGGTTATGGTGGTTTCTGAACAGGAAGGTGAGATAAACTTGGAAGAATCACCATCGGTTGAAAGCATTTCGGAGGAAAGAAACTTTGAAAGCATGAAGGATATTCTACCGCGGCAAGCTGTTGGGAAGAGACCTTCAAATACCTTGGAGTCATGTTTGATTGGAAATGCACTTGGAGTACTCACATTGCGTATTTTATACAGACATGTCAAAAAAGGATCAATTTTCTAAAATCAGTTTCCGGGACATGGTAGGGTGCTTCCCGGAGGACCTCATTAAGCTCTATAAAACAACTATTCTTTCAGTTCTAGAATATGGCTCTTTTTGCTTGCTCTCGGCAAGAAACGCATTCAATCGGCAAGAAACGCAATTAAATTGGAGCGCATTCAATATCGTTGTCTACCTATTGCCTTTGGCTGTATGCATGCAACGCATAACATGAGCCTGGAGGTTCTGGCTGGAGTAAAACCCTTTCAGTACCGCTTCTGGGAGCTCTCATCTAGAATACTGATCAAGTGTGGAATCAGTAACAACCTTGTGATTGGAAACTTCGAAGAAATGCTCGAATTGAGTACCCAGTCTAGATTCTTGCGAATCTATATTAACTATATGTCATCCGATGTTAGTCTTCCTTGCTATAATTCTCCTAGTGTACGCTTCTCTTATCACAGTTCCTCCATTGACTACGATCTATCCATGAAACAGGCTGTTCAAGAAGTTCCAGATCAACTTCGACCTATTTTATTTCCCCATATTTTTATTGAAAAGTACCAACATGTCAATTGCAATAGAAAAATTTTCATTGATGGGTCGCGCATTGATGGATCCACTGTTTTCGGTGTCTACTATGAATACTCATCTGCCTTTCTGAAACACCAGGAACCTTGTTCCGTACATGTTGCTGAGCTGGCAGCAATCAATTTCGCATTGGGGATAATTTCCGACATGACCATAGACCATTATTTCATCTTCTTGGATAGTCTCAGTTCTATTGAGGCCCTCCGGTCAATGAAAACAGTGAGGCACGCATCTTACTTTCTTTCAAAAATAAGGCAGCAGATGTGAGCGTTGGTCGAAAGATCATTGAGGATTACCTTTGTATGGGTCCCCTCACATTGCTCAATTCCAGGCAATGAGAAGGCGGACTCCCGAGATTTTTGAAAGAAGAATTTCACATGATAAATTTCTCCATTAGTACGTCAGAGTTCTCTTCAAAATTGGCAAAACGATTGAACAAGTAATTCATTTGGGCGGTGGTTACATTCTATTATTCCAAATGTTTCGTCGAAATCGTGGTTCAAAAGTCTGGATGTAAGACAGATGGCCTGCCACGCCAGATATTTCTTCGCGAACTTTGACAGTTTAATGTGCTTGAAAATATCTGCCACCTTTCCCCGTCCGGTTGCCGTATAAAATTCCTGTCCAGGAAGCTGTATAAAAGTCTGCCTTGAAGTAAGTTTCATCGTCCTGTACCACGCAATCAAACTTCGTCAGCATCGTCGTGTACAACTTTCGCGATCGTGCTTTGGCCGACGTGTTTTGTTTATAGTCGCGATTTGGAGTCACCACTTTCTTGTAAGTCGACAGTCCACCTCGTTTTTTAGCTCTATCCACGGTTGAAGGCGCCACTCCCAGCTTCTTTGCGACATATCGGACGGAGAGGTTGGGGTTCCGCTCGAAACAGCGGGCAACTCTTTTTGTCGTCACTGTGCCCTCCGGCTTTCGATTTCCCCCCGATCCAGCTTTCCTGGCTGTCGGCAAACGTTCACCGAACACTTTTAATACGTTGGTAACAGTTGATTTAGCCACATTCAACAATTTCGCCAACTTGGCGTGAGTGTAGTTTGGATTTTCGCCATGCACGTGCAAAATTTCGATGCGGTGCTTCTCTTCCTTCGACGACATTTTGAAGTGCTAATCTCCAAATCAAAATGGAGACATGATGCTACACGTACACATCTTGAAAATGAGGGGTGTGCAAAATTTTTTAATGCACGATGAAAGGAAATGCGCCCTAGGCCCTTAAGTCGACCAAATTTTGATCGAAACACCCTTTATGTTGGTGTTCTATAGGTAAAACATAACGATACTTGTAGTACTCTGTATAGCAAATTAGATATAGGCAACGTTATGTTTCGCTTTGGAAGCGATTGTCACGTGTGAGTTATTTTGGTCTTCAAGTAAAATTATAATATGACACTACATGTAATGATATCATCAAAATGATCAAAATGCACTATATAACTCGTAAACACTTCCTAAAAAAGTTCTCATTAGTATAAACTCATGTTATAATAGTAGGCTAAGTCCAATGCTCACCAAATTTTATAAATGTATCTGATTCCATTTTTTCTCAGCTTTCCGATGATGGTAAAATTAAAATCGGTGGTTGCGAGCATAGTGAAAATACTTTTTTCTGATAAATTTAAAATGGCGACCGAATCCAAAATAGCGGTCAAAATTTTTTTATGCCAAATTAAAGCCCTACTTTTTTTCTGCATAGAAACATGCTGTTTACAAGAGGTTTTGAAGCAAATTTAAGAGATATGGCACGATAAGCAGGTTCAGAATTGCGCAAAATCGAGCTTCTTACAAAACTGTTTGACCCCCTGGCGAGTGAGGGGTCCGCCAATTCGAGTTGAAGAAAGTGTCATTCTCATTTTTACACCACTTTCGATCGACCAATTGAATTGAAATTCAATTTCAAAAGACCTCATGTAAATGGCGGCCTGGTTGGACAAAGAATTACTCATAAAGGGAATGCGAGATTTGGCAGAACATAATGGGATATTTCATGTAAATTTAAGCCAGATAACGCCTGAATCTAGCCTGTTGTAAAAAAGATTGCAAAAATTGTTGAATGGCGCATGAAAGATTGCAAACAATGTCGTTGTTTACATTCCCTTTGGCTTGAAATTAAACGAGGGTAAATTTTATGCGCGTGTTAAAATTCATTTTTTTTCTGTGTGTCTTATCATATCATTCAAATTTCTTAAGCCTTCTTAAGCAATTGGTATGTATTAAGGGTAGTTCAGGGCGAGTTGGTTAAGTTTTTAGAGAAAAAATCAGAATCTCTGTGATACCTTGCTGGCAATAAATAGCGTTTAAGTGTTGTGATGAGTATATAAATCCTGTATAACAATCAAACAGCCGAAAATATTTCACCGTTTTATAGATGTTCTGAGTTTATTTTTATATTTGACAACCATCTGACTAACTATCGCAAACATGCACTTTTATGGGAGATTTATTTTTCTTTAAATAAAAAACTGTTCTTTTTTTATTCAAAATCTCGTCACCTGCTAATTATTGAAGTGAGAACTTAGTTTTTTTGGGATTTTGGGATTTGAAACAATGAACTATTTTTGGAGATTTTTCGTTCTTTCAATCATGAGCAGATCTGTATAATTTAAAAACTCGCAATATGAGTATTTTAATTGATATTTTTGAGGCATGAAACAATCGAACATCCATTTTTCCTTCTATGAATCTTGAGCAGTTCTCTAGAATTTCAAAATTTTCACTTTGCCCACATGTCTTTTTGAAAATTGAATCGTAGTCTTTGGGACGAAAAATCAACTAATTGTCAGGAATGTTTTTTTCCTCCTTTCAATTATAAAACTCTAAATCCGCTAACATGCCTGGTAGAAGTTTTTTTTCATCTTTTAAATAACAAAAAAAAAAGAAACTATTCCAAGCAAACAGAAACAAATTAACTCAGTCACTAATGCCCCGTTTGGCCTAATATAATGCGATCTTATGGCGTTCAGTTTAATGACATTCGGCCTAATGGAATTCAGCATATTGACCGACCCATCACCGTGGCAGCCATTATTTAACTCGATAATTGTACCTGGTGTATTTGGTGAGGAACGTTATTCTCATTTCATTCACATATTGTTTGCTCCTGCAGTGTGAGAAAGGTGACTTTGGAGAATCTCGACAAATTTTAGGTTCCTTTTTCCTTTTTAATTTCTTTATTGACAGGAAATTCAACGTAAACGTTTAGAAGTTTCCTTCAACTTAAAAAATAACTTCGCAGAATTTAAAATGCATTTCAAATGTCATTCTTCTCAAAAGCAGTCAGTAAATGTAAAAAAGGATCATGAACACTTAGTTGTGTGGAAAGGTACAATGCTCACCTCTTCGTAAGTATACCTTGTGTATTTGACCAGCCCTACTGTGTGAACCTTGTTTTTAGTGTGCGCGCCATTCCATTCGATAGAAAGCTCACTACCAAGTGTGACGTGTAATTTTACCTCGCTATTAAAAAAATCTCGTTAACTAGTTCTCGCGTGTGATTTCCTCCATTCCACATACGATCCGAAATCCTTTGCCGGTGTTCCGCTGTGTAGACTTGTACTCCGCCAACAGGTTGTGGGCCCAGCAAGTGACCCAAAAAGGAAGAATTCGGAAAGTGCTTTTGTGATTCCGCTGCTGCATCGGCAGAGCAAGCGTCGTTTTGTGAACGACGGAAAAGTGTTGGTGTGAGTGAGCACACCGCCAGCGAGACTGTGAAAAACGAAACAAGAACAGTGTGCCAGTGAGAAGTCGGGAAGTGTTTTGTTTTTTGTTTTGTTTACCCCGTGAAGAAAAGTGCTTGTGAAGATGGGCGATACGGTCAAAATTTGGTCAATATCAACTTGACGTATTTCTTTCAATTTTGCATTTAAAAAACCTGAACACCCCTCATTTTGAAGGTGTGTGTGTAGAATGTTTTGATTTTGGAATTCACTCTTCAGTTGTCAAAATGCCGTCCAAGCAAGAAGAGCAGCGTATCAAAATTTTGCTCGCGCATCGCGAAAATCCGAGCTACTCGCACGCAAAGTTGGCAAAATCGCTAAAAGTTGCCAAATCAACCGTTACAAATGTAATTAAAGTGTTTGGGGAACGTTTGTCGACAGCCAGGAAGTCTGGATGGGGGAAATCGAAAACCGGAAGCCGCTGAGACGACAAAGAGAGTTGCCGGTAGTTTCAAGCGAAACCCTAACCTATCTCTCCGAGATGCCGCAAATAAGCTGGGTGTATCGTCTACAACCGTGATCGAGCAAAAAACGAGCCGGACTATCGACTTACAAGTAGGCAGTGACTCCAAATCGCGATGATAAACAAAATACGACGGCCAAAGCGCGATCCCGGAGGCTGTACACGACGCTGCTGACGAAGTTTGACTGCGTGGTAATGGACGACGAAACCTACGTCAAAACCGACTACAAGCAGCTTCCGGGACAGGAGTTTTATACGGCAAAAGGAAGGGGAAAGGTAGCAGATATTTTCAAGCACACGAAACTGTCAAAGTTCGCAATGAAATATCTGGTTCGGCAAGCCATCTGTACCTGTGGCTTGAAAAGCAGCATTTTCATTGCTTCCGGGACTGTCAACCAAGAAATTTACGTGAAAGAGTGTTTGAATAAACGTCTGCTGCCTTTCCTGAAGAAACACGGTTGTTCCGTACTGTTTTGGCCGGATTTGGCATCTTGCCATTACGGTAAAAAGGCCATGGAGTGGTACGCCGCCAACAATGTGCAGGTGGTTCCCAAGGACAAGAACCCTCCCAACACGCCAGAGCTCCGCCCAATTGAGAAATACTGGGCTATTGTCAACTGGAACCTAAAGAAGACCAATGAAACTGCTAAGGACGAGCAGCAGTTCAAGGCAAACTGGCTTTCCGCGGCGAAGAAGGTGGACAAGGTGGCTGTACAAAATCTGATATCAGGGGTCAAGCGTAAGGCCCGGCAATTCGGATTTGGAAAAGCGGAAGCCTAACTGAATATTTTTCCTGAATTTTATACTAATTGAACTTGAAAAAGAAATTTAATTTGATTTTTTAAATAAACGATTTCACCGATTTACACGCGTTTTCCCTTGACCAAATTTTGACCGTATCACCCTTTATGCTGCTTTGGAGTCTGCTGGGTTTGGGCGGCGGGTTTGTTTCGGGGCTAGGTAGGTGGGCGAGGGGATGATATTTGCCTTGAAATCGAAGCTCGTTGATGAGTACAATCATAAGAAGAAGAGGAAGGGGATATTACCAGTGCCAGTGGTGGTGGATCCGATAAAGCTAAGGCTGCCCATAGTGATTCGCGAGGTGTTGCTTTCACCGTCGGAGAAGGAAAACCGGGCAGTTGGGTAATCGATAGTGGCGCTAGTGCGCATATGAGCAACGACCGGTCCTTTTTCAAGTCGTTGGAAGAATTTTCGGGTGGATTCATCACCATGGCGGATGGGAAGAAGACCCAAATCCTGGGTGAAGGAAGTGGTGTAGTGTATGGCATTGACAGATTGATGTGAATGGCAAAGGGTAAATGCACCCTTCTTTTTGCGGAAATGCTCCTTAAACTTTAGAAAAACGCTCCTTAGATGCAATCAGAGGTATTAACCTTCTGGTTAGCGCTTGCCGGATGTTTTGACGGGTCTTAAGTTGCTTCAAGATTGTATAGTTTTGACGGGTCTTAAGTTTCTGAATTTAAGAGTCGTCAAAACGAAACTAATATCCGTCAAAACGAAATTAAGACTCTTCAAAATGAAATTAAGGCTCGTCAAAATGAAATTTAAACCCGTCAGAACTACCTAGAAGATTGCGGAGCAAAGCTCCGCTATACAATCTTGAAGAAACTTAAGAACCGTCAAAACAACCGGCAAGCGCTAACCAGAAGGTTAATACCTCCGATTGCATTATACCGGGCAAACGCATCTAAGGAGCATTTTTCCAAAGTTTAAGGAGCATTTCCCCAAAAAGAAGGGTGCATTTACCCTGCTGCCGATGTGAATGGGGTAAAATTGGTGCCTGGACTGTACACAAACCTGATCTGGGTCGGGAAGTTGGCTCAAAAGAACTATAAAGTTACAATGAAGGTTGTCAGCTTGTGAACAGTGAAGGTGGAGTGGTTACAACCGGATCCCGCTATGGTGGGTTGTACAACCTAAACTTGGCCGAGGCGTCATTGGCTGCATTGGACGGCCAGTACAGAGCAGACTGCCAGCATCAGTGGTACAGACGGCTTGGTCACCGCGACTGGGCTGCTGCTGAATGAATGCTGAAGGAAGGTTTGGCTACTGGAATGAGGGTAAGTGATTGCGGATTGAGATTAGTGTGTGAATGTTGTATGGAGGCAAAGTCGGCCAGGTTGCCGTTTCCTCCGGTTACCGAACGGAAGTCGTCGAAGGTCTTAGATATCGTCCATACAGACCTGTGTGGACCGATGGAGAACATTACACCCAGCGGAAACCGATACGTCATGATCATTGTTGATGATTTCAGTCGGTTCACGGTAACTTACCTTCTGAAGCAGAAGTCAGAGGCTGCTGAGATACTGAAGGTCTATGTCCGATGGGTCGAAAACCAGTTCGGTCGCAAGCCACGTGTCGTGCGATCCGATGGAGGGGGAGAATTCGACAAAAAAGAACTGCGAAGTTTCTACAGGCAGGAGGGAATCCAACCGCAATTCACTACCCCCTACTCCCTCAACAAAACGGAGTAGCAGAACGCAAAAACAGGTCGCTGACGGAAATGGCAACATGTATGTTGGGTGACGCTGGAATGGAGAAGCGCTTCTGGGGTGAGGCTATGCTAACTGCCACATACCTCCAGAACAGGTTGCCGTCGAGATCCATTCCGAAAACTCCTTACGAGCTCTGGTGGGGACAGAAACCAGATCTTAGCCATTTTCGGGTATTCGGTAGCAAAGCATATGTGTACGTGCCGGATACCAAGCGCAAGAAGCTGGACAGCAAAGCTAGGAAGCTGACGTTCGTCGGCTACGCGATGGAGCAGAAAGCATACCGCTTCGTGGACCTGAATACGGATCAGGTTACAGTGAGCCGCGATGCTCGATTCATCGAGTTGGATAACGGTTCGTCGTCGGTGGAAGTATCAGTTCCTGTAATGAAGAAAGAAAGTAAAACAGTGAGAGAAGAAAATGAAAAAGACATTGAACTGATCCCCCTCAATGAAGAGAGAGAGAGGTGTTTGAAGATTCGTCCGAAGATTTTTATGAAGCTGAAGAAGATGAAGCGAGCTCCAGCTCGAACGTTCGTCGTTCAGGAAGGCCGAACCTTGGAACCCGGCCACGACATCTGGTAGGATTTTGACCTGGGGTATGCCGTAGGTTTTGCGGCGTGTGCTGTTGAAGGGCCGGTCGATTATAAAGAAGCTCTGAAAGATCGTGTATGGCGCGGAGCTATGGTGGAAGAGCTGGAGTCTCACCGTCGAAATGAAACATGGGAACTGGTTCCGCTACCAGAAGGAAGAAAAGCAATCGGTTCAAAATGGGTGTATAAGGAGAAACGGAATGAAGAGAATCAGGTCGTGAAGCATAAAGCCAGGCTGGTGGCGCAGGGTTTCGCCCAGCGATCAGGAGTCGACGTAGATGACGTGTTCGCGCCTGTGACGTGTCAAGCAACATTCCGAGCCTTGCTTTCGGTGGCAGTGAAGAATAACATGTATGTTCGTCACCTGGACATAAAGACGGCCTACCTCTATGGTTCACTTAAGGAGGAGGTCTTCATGCGACAGCCACCAGGGTTCGTCGTTCCCGGGAAGGAGCACATGGTGTGCCGTCTACAACGAAGCATCTACGGACTGCGTCAGTCAGCGCGATGCTGGAACCGACGGCTGGATGAAGCTTTGGTGAAGAATGGATTCAAGGCAGCGGTAGCAGATACGTGCTTGTACGTCAAGGACATTGGGAACGCGAAAGTGTTTCTGGTAGTGTATGTTGACGATCTGTTGATTGCATCTACTGACGAGCCGGAGATTGAGAACGTTTGTGGTAAGCTGAAAGCCGAATTCGAACTGACGTCTCTGGGAGAAGTACGGCACTTCCTCGGAGTAGAAGTCAAGCGTGATGGAAACGTGTTCAAGTTAGGCTTACGCAATTACATTGACAAGTTGCTCAAAGTGTTTGGCATGCAACAGTGTAAAACAGCCAAGTCGCCCATGGACCCCGGGTATGTGAAGATGGTTGAAACTAGTGAACCGTTCGAAGATCCAACTAACTACCGTAGTTTGGTTGGTGGGTTGCTTTATTTGGCTGTAGTGGCTCGGCCGGACATTGCAGCAAGTGCGGCGATCTTGGGAAGAAGATTCAGTGCTCCTCGTGAATGTGACTGGACAGCGGCGAAGCGTGTGCTCCGCTACCTGAAAGCTACAAAGTGCTACCAGTTGAAGCTTGGTGTAGAGAATCAGCAGAGCCTCATTGGCTTTTCGGACGCCGACTGGGCCGGTGATGTTGAGAGTCGTCGATCAACATCCGGTATACTGTTCAAGTTTGTTGGAGGTTGCATCATGTGGGCCAGCCGTCGACAATCGTGCGTAACCTTATCGTCGATGGAGGCTGAGTATGTGGCGCTCAGTGAAGCCTGCCAGGAAGCGCTATGGCTCAGACTACTTCTTCGTGACCTCGATGAACCGCAAAACCAGCCTACAACCATCATGGAGGATAACCAAGGATGTTTAGCATTCGTACGTTCGGAACGGGTGAGCAGAAGATCGAAACATATCGATACGAAGGAGCGTTTTATACAGGAGCTGTGTGTTCGTGGGGATGTTCGACTAGATTACTGCCCGACAGACCGGATGCAAGCCGACATTTTGACAAAGTCGTTAGGTCATGTGAAGCACCGAGAGTTCTGTGAGCTGCTCGGACTCTATGAGGACTGATCAAGTGAAGAGAGTTCACATTGAGGGGGAGTGTGGAAAGGTACAATGCTCACCTCTTCGTAAGTATACCTTGTGTATTTGACCAGCCCTACTGTGTGAACCTTCTGTGCGCATGCACCTTGTTTTTCGTGTGCGCGCCATTCGATAGAAAGCTCACTACCAAGTGTGACGTGTAATTTTACCTCGCTATTAAAAAAAAACTCGTTAACTAGTTCTCGCGTGTGATTTCCTCCACATACGATCCGAAATCCTTTGCCGGTGTTCCGCTGTGTAGACTTGTACTCCGCCAACAAGTTGAAGGCAAGAAATAAGTCAGTATGCGATGAGCCATAAACTTGAAAATGTAAAGAGGAAGGAGAGTTCTAATCCAGATGTAAATTTGTATTGCTGTTCCGCTTAGAAATGTCAGGGAATACCCAGTTCAACAATAGTTAAATTAGTCTGTCTTAGTCGGTGCGCATATCTGAAAAAGGAAAAACCCAGCACGATCTAGGGTTATTGTACTTGTAACTTGTTTTAAGTTATAAATTTCTATCATACCGATTATTGCCCATGAGAATTCCGTAGGTTATAATCAAAACAGCCCATAATTGGAAACTTGTCCATAATTGATACATCTACCCTACAATCCTTTTTCTGTATCCAGCGGTTATTTTTGCTCAGTCAGTGACTCAATGTTTTCACAAATATATCCCAGCTGAGGCAAGATTAACGTCTGTTTCTCTCATGGCCACTAACATCACTTGATGATACCGGTCTATCCGCCTATCCGTCGTTCACATCCTCTTGCCCAATGCGCGCCGGTAGCTAGTAATTTGGACACTTACTTATCTAAGCGGGTAATAAATTTCCACCGCCCGCCTGCATCCTCCCACAACTGACTGTCGTCTGGCAAAACAATTTTACACGAGGACTATTTTTAAGCTGGAAACGATGCACAAATCCACGCTGTCTAACCGGAGTCTTCCGTAAACATTGTTTAGGCAGCCTGACGACGACGAAGACGACGACGACGACGACGAAGACGCCATAATGTAGCTCTCTTCCTTCTGATGATAAATAATTTTATCTTCTTCTTTCCCTTACAGCCTCCCGCCGGTAGAGAGATACCCCTCTCGAGTTGATGGCAGTCTTTGGTCAGTAGCTCCTATCTTAATTGCCCCCCAACAAGCCCGAACACATCGCATATTAATCGAGTACCAGCGGAAGTGAGTCCAATCAGTCGCGTGTGAGCCGGGTAGGAGGAAGAAACCTTTTTTTGGATAGTGCATCGCGAAACGAAAGAACCACCATGCATGGTGCAAGTTACAATCCACGGATAAGCGAGTCTGATAATTCGGAATGTAATGGCGTTACCAACCATGGGTTCTACCAGGATCTGGTGGACGAAGGCATCAAGCCGGAAAAGGTCACCTCACAGAGTCTGTCACCGTTGTCAGTGGCCAGACCCTTGTACCAGCAGGAAGAACTCAACGAAGAGATGCATTACAGCGTCCCCGAGCGGCAGGTGGTTCGGGATGCGTTGAACAGCATCAAAGGCTGGAGTGCGACGCAATGTGCCAAGAGTGTGTTCCCGATTGTCGGCTGGATGTCGCAGTACTCGTGGAAGCGGGACATCATGTCGGATCTGATCAGCGGCTGTACGGTGGCAGTTATGCACATTCCTCAGGGGATGGGCTATGCACTGCTGGCGAATGTGCCTCCGATTGTAGGGATCTATATGGCGTTCTTTCCGGTGCTGGTGTACTTTGTGCTGGGAACTTCCCGGCACAATTCGATGGGAACGTTTGCCGTAGTGACGATAATGACGGGCAAAATAGTGTTGAAGCACTCGAATGAGGAGGTGGGTCCGATGCAGATTGCAGCGGCCGTTTGCTTCATTGTTGGGGCTATGCAGGTGAGTGAGGGGGGTGCTGGGAAGCGGGGATGCGTGTGTCAATTGGGAGTTGTCATGCAGTTGTGCAAAAATCATCCGATTCCTTGGTGCATAAATTTCGCAGCTGACAGTAGAATTGACGATTATTTCCTTCATCAATTTATGGCAGTCCTTGATGAGTACCTCAATGTTTTCTCCTTCACTCATAACAACCGCCAGTACCGGGTGCAAAGCATTGATTATAGATTTAAAAAAAACTGAAGCCAAATAAAGCACACTTTGGAGCGTGTCGAAATCATGGCTTGTCGACATCTAGCTGATTACCTGCCAAAATAGCTTATTACTGATCATCTCTCTATCTTGTCTGTGTACGAAAAGGAAATTGACACCATAAATGCATACCCGATAACATTCAACCGATTGACACCCATCATCAGACTGTCCTCCATTCGACTTTATTGCCATACACTCATATGTTTTTGATCGTTCCATGCTTCAACCAACCAACAGCTAATAATGTACGTTGGCCGACTGGGAGTAATTTCGTTCCTGCTATCGGACACGTTGGTCTCCGGATTCACCACCGGCGCCGCCATCCACGTGCTCACATCGCAGATCAAAGATCTCCTCGGGCTTTCGCTGCCTCCACAGGGTGGAAATTTTGAAGTGATAAACGTAAGTCCGACAACTGCTGGTGCTGCAGCGTAGTTTCCCATTTACGACACTCTTAATTCTCCTGGCGTTCTAATCTTGTTTGTTTACCGCTTCGATTCCTTTAGACTTACATCGCCATCTTTACGGACATTGCCAGCGCCAACTGGGTGGCCATCGCGATCTCTGCCATTACAATTGTGGTTGTGATGATAAACAACGAATACCTGAAGGTGAGGCACTCGTTGCTAGTTACTTTTTGCTGCTTAGGTTAATGAACGCCAGATGCAACGAGCTTGCAAGTATGTCATGACAGTGCGGAAGCGTTTTTGTTTTGTTTTTTCCGACTTGCCCTAGTTGATCTAACCGCAAATGTTTGTTTATGCTGTTTTTTTTCTTCTTCTTCTGCTCGCAGCCCATTGTCGCCAAACGAAGCAGCATTCCAGTTCCGATCGAGCTGATTGCGGTCATCGGGGGAACCTTGATTTCCAAATATGCTGATTTACATGGGCTGTATTCGATCAAAACAATCGGAGATATTCCGACGGGATTTCCGGGTAAGTATGTGTAGTTGTCGAAAGTCTCGCTAATTAACATGCTTCGTTTTAGTTTGTGTGTGATAAATATGTTTGAATTACAACTAACATTGATTCTTTTTTTAACATTGAGATTTTTATAATGGTTCATATTGCCTCATCAGTCCTGTTTTGAGGATTATTCTCTTAATAAGGATCATTAACTTAAACGTATTTGCTGCTCGGCAGTTCTGTTTGTATGAGTCTGCACGTGATACTCGCAAGTAATGAGGCACTTAAGTAAACTCAACGAACAGAATTATACGAAATCGGTTCTATAAAAGCTGTGGAAGTGCAACTCTCGCGCAGGTGATGGTAAAACGTACACATTGTGAGAGAGGGAGGATACGCGAGGATGACGACAACGTCATAGCATTCAAAAGCATGTTTCATGAAATATGCAACAAATAAAAACCTGCATGATTGTTGAACTGCGGAACAGTCAGAGTAAATCATAGCATGTACATTTAAAGAATATTTCGTCGATTATATTTTGTCAATTTATTAAAATAGAGCTAGTGGATGAACAAACCGACATAGCACAGGCAATCTATGTTAACAGTAGCTCTGATAGTTTACACCCTATAAAACGTTAGAGGAACTAAAATCTATTTGCTTTATTTTTTTTGAAAAGTTGTACAAGATTCCTTTTATGTCATTGGAAAAAACCTGCTGGACCTGATTAATGAATCGATTCAAACTAGGCGCGTGCAAAAGTTAGAAAAGAATGTTCAGTGATTCATGGCATTGAGCATGAGCATTGAGCATTATTGACCGCCCTAGGTTGCTACTCCGTTATTGCCAGATCAGCTGTTATTACACAGAGAACCAAAAGATGATGCCTGGGACCAATACACATCCTCAATGTGTAAAAACTACAAGGTACAGCCCTATGGAGTTGTGCGCAAAGGTGACGTAGGACTACGCAGTAATCTAATTCCTATACTCTTTCCAGACACGTCAGGGCCATCCGCTAATTGATTTAAGTCAGTCCTGAAAAGGGCCAAGAAAATTCTATTGTACACTCTTTAGAAAGCATTTGGTGGCTCTTAATTATGATACGGCCCGGTTGTATTTCCTACGATGGTTGAGTAGAAGATAGTTATGGATACAGATGGTTCATTGGTTGTTCAACGCGCTTTGCCATTTTGGCTAATTGATTTGGTCGTCCTGAAAACGACGGATTTACACGGTGTTCAATAAGTTCGAATACAAGTTTTCATCATTGCGTAGGTATGCGCCATGTACATATTCTGCATTGGTATTGGTGTCAGCTTTAGCTTCATTCATACGCTACCGAATGTGCGCGGTGTTGACATTCTGTTAGTTGTTGTTTGTTTGTTACGCGCGATGAAAGAGTATCGGGACTTCGTAATTAAGCGTTTTTTGAACGGTGAGCGACCCGGCGATATATTCCGGCTGCTGAAATCGCATGGGGTCAAGCGGAACTTTGTCTACACGACCATCAGGCGATACCGGGAGACGTCCTCGACCAATGACCGTGCGAGATCCGGTCGGCCGCGTTCAGCGAGGACGCCACGGGTCATCAAGATCGTGAGGGAGCGAATTCGGCGCAAAAAGAACCGCTCAATCCGGAAAACGGCTGCAGATCTCAACGTTTCCATTGGAACCGCTCACACCATACTCACCAAGGACCTTGGTTTCAGGCCTTACAAAAAACGTAAGGTCCATGGCGTTTCGGAGGCTACCAGCAAAAAGCGGTTGGATCGAGCTAAGAGGATCCTCTCTCGGCACGCTGGTCAGGAGTTTGTTTTTTCGGACGAGAAACTGTTCGTGCTGCAGCAGCCGCACAATGTGCAAAATGACCGGGTGTGGGCGCCATCGAGGGACAGCATTCCTGAATCCAATATAAACATCCCTCGGTTCCAAAGTGCCACGTCGGTGATGGTTTGGGGGGCAGTATGCAAACGTGGTAAGCTACCCTTGGTGTTTATTGAAAAAAACGTCAAAATCAACGCGGCGTACTACAAAACTGAGGTTTTGGAAAAGGTTGTTGCCCCCAGTCTCCGAAGCCTCTACGGCGATGAGCACTACGTGTTCCAGCAGGACGGTGCACCAGCCCATACGGCAAATGTGGTTCAAGCCTGGTGTCGGGACAATTTAACCGACTTTCTGGACAAAACTTTGTGGCCTCCCAGCTCCCCGGACTTGAATCCTCTCGACTTTTTTGTATGGTCCTATATGATGGCGAAGCTGAACGAATACAAGGTCAGCACTTTGGATCATTTCAAGACGGTAATTCTCAAAATCTGGGACGAAATGCCCATGCAGTCCGTGCGTGCCGCCTGCGACGCGTTCGAGAAACGTTTGAAGCTCGTTAAGGAGTACAAAGGGGGGGTCATTTCAAGAGAAATGTTGTAAACGTTCCTTGTAAACATAGCTTTCAATAACATAAATCCAAAAAATAAAAAAACATTTTTTCATTTTTTTAACAAATTTTGAAAGTGTATCCGAACTTATTGAACACCGTGTAGTTGACGAGGGAGACACAGTTCGCGATTGGTCTTGGACTTTCTTTCTTGGTTCATCTCCTCTTCATTGCGGGTGGCCATCTGCAGGTGACGTGGGATGATTGATTCTTGTCTCGTTGTCACGGGCGGCTTTTTCCGCCAACTCGTAGGCTTCAGCAGCCATGTTCCTCGCAGCGAGGTTGACGGGAGCATCGGCAACAACAGCCAACTGCACCAACACCTCTCTGGGCAACGACTGCTCACCAGTACACCCTCCACCCTGCTTGCTGCCGCCAACTTCGATCCTACAGCCACTGCACAGCTCCACGACTGCCAAAAAACTAAATCTAAATGCGGAGGTGTACCCGTTATATAACATTCATGGCTGCCTAGAAGACGTTCCTTACTTAAATATGAAGTCTGTGCTAGGAAGGTACTGTGTATTTGGTAAATTTACTCTTAAAAATCGACATTATAAGACATCACCTCATATTTGCGTTAATTTTATTAGTTGCATGTTAAAAATCAATAAAGTTAAATATTGGAATCAAAGCGTAGAAAATGTCTTAATCTAATGCTGCAAACATTTTGGAAATCGATCGTGAAATTACATAGTAATTAACGTTCAAAACCTGACCGTTTTTCGTGACGCTTAAAATTTTCGCAATTTGAATGTGTACCCCAGTATCGAAAACACAGAAGTAGTCCTACGTCAACACTGGTGAACCAAAACCAAGGCAATACCGGCGCCGCCCTCACCCGAATACAGGTCAAGTAGGGAATGGGTAGGAATATGCTGACGTGATACTCGCTTTATTGGAAGCCGAGATCACCTCTGCACTTCCACGAGAAATCACTGGGATGTTGGATAAAATGGTTGGGTTTGCAGCGGGATTCGTTTTGGTAAACGGTGTGCTGAATTCAACTGACGTCGGCAGCGAATTAGATTTTAACTATGTTCCCGATTTATTCTCTGTACAGAGTTGCACATTAAAGTTATTCAAATTTTGGAACTGATTTAAACCAACAGTAAGGACGCTTTTGGGGCCACGCACAAGTGTGGGTGGTTTATTTCAGCAGAATACATTTTTTTATAACATAGAGTTTGAGGACCTATTTAAACTAACAGTAGGGATGCTGTTGGGGCCACTAACAAGTGTGGATGGTTTATTTCACCAGGATACACAAAAATGTTAAAACATTGAGGACCGATTTAAACCAACATTAAGGATGCTGTTGGGGCCACTCACAAGTATGGGTGGTTTATTTCAATGGAATACAAGAATACGTTAAAAACATCGAGTTTGAGGACCGATTTAAACCAGCGGGTGGATAGTCATGAAGAAAACGAATCTTTTTTTGGCTCACGAAGTACTAGCACATCTGTCCCAAACTCGGTCCCAAGCTTAATGATTCGCCCCTAAGACCGTAACTCACACCAATACACTCTCAAATATTCTGTCAAAGTAACATAGCGAATCAAAACAAAAAGAAAGATATTTGAACCAAAAGGTACTGAAAATCGCAAGAGTGCATGGTAAGGTGCAGACTGCAAGGTGTACTTCGAAACTAAGGGTTCTACAACAGTGAACCAATTTCAAATCGCTAGTTGCACATTGATTGTTGTTTAAACCAACTCACAAGTGTGGATGGTTTATTTCAATGGAATACAAGAATATGTTGAACTATCCAATTTGACGACCATGCTGTTGGGACCACTCACAAGTCTGAATGGTTTTTTTTCACCAGAATACAAAAATATGTTGAAACATTGTCAATCAAGACCTATTCAAACCAACGGTAAGGATGCCGTTGGGGCCACTTACAAATGTGAGTGGTTAATTTCAATGGAATACAAGAATATGTTAAAATATCCAATTTGACGACCGATTTAAACCAACAGTAAGGATGAGCACTGAACAAGAAGAAAATCACGATCTTCGCATCCGGGTTGTGGGCAGAGTGAAGAAAAATTATCTTAAAACTTTCGACGATAAAAACACTCGAGAATCGCGTTCAAAACCGTCACAAAATTATACTAATCGACACCGGTCAGGTGGAATACCATTTTCACAATTGAAAAAACTACTTCCACCAGCTAACAGCACTGAAATTTTCCACCTTGTGCGCCAAATTGTATCGCTTTCTTATCATATCGAAGAGAAAAAAAACTTCATTTTTTTCAAAATTTCACAAACGATGAGAAACTGAAAAAAAAAAAACGAAAAGAAAGTAAAATCCATTCCAAAAAAAAAGGGGACGGAACGAGTAAAGCAAAGAGCGTCCGTTGGGGTAGCACACTAGAAGAATAATAAAAAAAAACCGTTTTTATTAAATTATAAAATGGCGGGGTGGTTTTTTTGTTGACACTCTTAGAAAAAAAAACCATGTAAATTTAAGTCTACTTGGATGCACATAAAAGGAGCGGCCCGTTAGACAGAAATTTGCGTTTGTTCTTAAATTTACTGGATCATATAAAATCAAAAGAATAACTTACGTGACAAGACGTAAAAATAAGTTGAAGAACAGAAAATGACATTTTTCAAATGCTGCTAGTGTTTAGGCAAATACAAAAGCTTCTTGATGCCAGTTTTATTCTAAACTATCTAGTTCTAGTTACCGTCAGAAAAAAATCAATCGGTAATCAAATTTATTAAAAAATAACCAATAAGGCAATATATTGTATTGGTGAAAATTAGCTCAATCTTATCCTGTAGGGTTTTTATTCCTTCATCCAAATGTTTGAGAACATTAAAAAAATAGTACAAAACCCGGTGGTTGGTCTTTGTCAAAAATATATTTAAGGATGCTGGAAGTTGTCGTCATGTTCGGATTAATGAATATTATAAGCACATGAACTCTGTGTGTTACGCTGCGCAACAGTGTTTCACTGAAAAAGAAGAATTTGAAAACATTTACACCCCAAATTTAACTGATTTCAAGACTTCACCTTTAATTTTCGAGCAATATTTTTACGAGCAATGAAATTCAATCTGTTATGCAAATTATGCGACATGCAGCAATCGTTTTGTAATCTGTTAGGAAAGACAGTGAATTTGATCTTGTATCTGGTCGTAGCGCGTGGAACTGACTGCGTTAAAAATAGTTCTGATGTTGTTAACACCAAAGACGATCAAGTAAATTTAAGGCACTCAAATCCCAGGATTCAGTCTATAGTGGCTATTTTTTAACGCTTTGTGAACGTAGATTTGAGGTTATCAAATATATTCTAGAAGCTATTGTAAATTTGTCATTCGGAACGTAACTTTGAGTGTGTCAGTATTTATTATTTTGGGTTTCAAGTTAGGGTTTAACAATACATCAAATAGAACATACAATTGAGTTATATTTAGCTTTGAGTCTCAAAGTATTTACGTGCAACAAGGATTACATCACTCGTAATATTCATTATTTTTAAGAGTGTTCACTAACAGTCAGCCTAATAGTGCCACGGAACGATTTTAGTCTCTGAAAAGATCTCTTGGAAATATGTTTAGCGGAAGGTTCAACTCCTTAAATTTAAGAGTTTCACTGCCGTTTTCTCGGAAACGGGGGGAAAAAAGATTTGTGAAACCTTTGGGGTGTGTGATGCATAAGGTTTGCCTTATCAGCATTTGAAAATTCAAAAAAATGATTGTCTCTGTGCTGCGATTTGCACTCCGACGTATGTCAAATAAATGGTGGACAAACTTATTACGACGTGTGAAATCGCCTACGATAGAAGATTGACTAAGTGGTCTGCATGACGCTTACACCAAAGTCAACGGCCGAGTTAGTCTTGAGAATCGTAACATTCAGTATTCCTTCTTTTTTTTCGCAGCATTATTAACTTAACTTCAATGTCAACACATATATTTCAGAATACATCCTTATGAACTCAAAATTCAGTCATATTTACATTTAAGTCTTAAAATATTTACGGGTCATAAGGATTACGTCACGCGTAAAATTCATTATTTATAAGAGTGTAGAGCATAAAGATGTGATTGTTGCTGTTTTTATTTTCAATCTGAAGTGCGCTTTTGAACGACTGCTTGGCACTTGTTAGGAGGAATAATCAAACGCTTTGGATTTTTGGGTTCTGCATATAAATGGTTCGAAAGCAATTTGTCTGACAGAACTCAACGAACTGCTTTTAATGATTCTGTTTCGAGTTTTAGCATACACACTACCAAAATGTCATGTAAATTTCTGTCCCCTGAGACCGACACATGCAAGCGTCTTTCATCACATAAGAATGAGTTGAAAGAGACGAGAAAATAAATTCAATCAAACACATCTTTTGTCGAATTGCGTATGTGTCAGTTTCAGGAGACATAATTTTACACGAAATCTTTCTTTACGTTCCCCGACTTTTTACAAACATGAATTACGTGTCGTGTAAAATTCATAATTTCTAAGTGTGTACCACAAGGGAGTGTATTAGGGTCCGCATTATTCATTATATACATTAACGACATGCGACAAATCTTGCAATTTTGTGGCATTACTGATTGCTGATACCGCGCTTCTCGTTGCCGCTTAATTTCGACGCAGCTCAATGATGCTTAGCTGCATCGAAAATATCACTATAGTACATAACTATAAATTGATGAATAATGTCTTAACATCTTCGAAATTATTCCATAATCATGATGCCAATACAAATATGCCGATTATCGCTCAATTTATGACATATTAGATAAATAGGCCGAATGATTGAGCTAGGCTTACATTACATCCCCTTACCCTATTGTGAGAATAATCACGATAATTTATTTCAAACTCTGATATATCTCTGAAAACATCTATTTTGCTTAACAAAACACTTCAACAGTCATAAAGAGCTTAACTAAGAAGATTGAATCCGAATTGCTTACCTTTAAGGGGATCGTAATTACGACTTGATTCTTTGGTTGGAATTTCGGGCAGATTTTATGTCCGAAAACTTGTTTTCGTCTTAAATTCATTTTCATCTTAAATTCAAGATTGATTTTAAACAACGTCTATGCAAACTAACTAACACTAAAGCTCATTTCTGAAATTGCTGCCATGATCTACTATCCAAGAATGTTGATTGGGAATACAATCTTCTGTCTAGACTTTCTCTTCTCATTTTTGTCAGAAATCATTTCTGAAATTTCTAATTCGAAATATTGTTTGGTTTTGCTTTAACCATAGTGATTAATCAGAGTGCTTATCCGATGTTCGTACCCGTCTATTTGGATTTTATCTCTGGAAATACTTTAAACATATGCAGAATCCTTGTCTGAAACTACAATCTGGAATTTATTTTAGTACTTAGATTATGTTTTGAAATTTTACCCGAAATACTTGTGAAATCCTACTCCATCACCATTTAGTCGTTGATTATGGTGGAAAACGTTATATCAGGATTTCCAATTTGGAGCCCCTACTCAGAGTTTTGCACTGAAATTTCTATCCGTTAAGCATAGCCTTAATACCCATCTTAATTGTTTGACTGTGCTGCAATCTCTATTTTGAACTATTAACTCTCATATTCATTGCCAGAATTTTTATCCAATCAGTAATTTGTTTCTTGAATTTCTCGCTGCGTTTGCGTTCATAACCAGCAGCAAAATAGTCCTGTCTATCCTTCCCAAAATTTCGCTCAACATCACAATGCATCACATGCATCCGCAATCTTAAGTACTCATGTTCTCTCTTGGTTTCTTTTATAGCTACTATAATATATAATATGACGAAGAAATACAGCCGGCCGCACCAATGGGGGAGGGAAAAGAAGATTAAAAAACAGCCAATCAACCACCTGGTTGATTAATTAATTAATTAATCAATGATTTCGGATCGGAAAAAAAAAACGAGACAGCCAGTCCTGCTGCTCTGTCGTGGTGGTTTGTAAAGTTCTGTCCAGTTAGAATCCGGAATCACTTATTGTGTTGCAGGGGCACGGAAAGTGACCTCTGCAAGAATTCTTTTACAGCGGTTTGTTTACCTAGGCGCTCACTTTCTGTGGTATCAATTTCACGGTGTTTCGTGCAGTGAGTCAAAAGTTATTCCAGATGGAAGCCGAGAGGAAAGAGAAAATTCTGCACACCCACGTTGATAATCCAACGGGGTCCGCAATAAAAATCGCAAAAACGTTGAAAATCGCCAAATCAACCGTGTATGATGTGCTCAAACGTTTCAGGGCGCGAATGTGTGTGGATCGAGTGCCTCAAGGTAAGCGTCATAGCGGAACATATGACCGCAAGCTGAACCAGAAGGGGTTGAGAACCGTCAGAGCAAACCCTGGAATATCAGATAATGAAATCGCACAAAAATACGCTGCTGCTCGCAGTACCGTTCGAAGATTTCATTTGCGAGCAGGATATCGTTCTTATCGAGCCAGCAAGCAACCAAACAGAACGTTGAAGCAAAGTTTCGTCACCAAAACTCGAGCTCGGAAATTGTACCAGCAGGTTTTGACGAAATACTAAGGATGCCTGCTCATCGACGATGAAACCTACGTCAAAATTGATTTCGGACAGCTTCCTGGCCAAAAATTCTACATGGCGACGGCACGAGGAGAAGTTTAAGTTTGCTTTTATGGACACATTTGCCAAAAAACTGATGATTTGGCAAGGGATATGCAGCTGCGGAGCAAAGACCAAAGTGTTCGTGGCGAATAAGACAATGGACTCGAAGCTGTACAAGGAAGAATGCCTCAAAAACCGCGTACTACCTTTCATTAAATGCCATAAAAGTCCCGTAAAGTTTTGGCTAGGTTTGGTGAGTTGCCACTACAGCCGGGAAGTCATCCAGTGGTACCGCGATAATAACGTAGATTTCATCGATAAAAACATAAATCCACCCAACTGCCTGCAGTTCCGGCCCATCGAGAGATTTTGGGCAATAATGAAGCGGAAGCTTAAGAAATGGGGAAAAACGGCTCGGGAAGCGACTCAGATGACAAAAATGTGGAACAAATGTGCCAAGGAAGTTGACTCCGGAGGTGTGCAGCGTTTGATAGGAGGAATAAAGAAGAAAATGTGAATTTTCATTAGAAACGAAAAGAAATGATTTGTATTGATATTTTTTCCTTCAAATACAGTTTTCTTTAAAGAATTACCTTTGTTTTGATGTATTAAACTTATTTGTACGTCAATCCGTTACCGAGATACAGATGATTTTATTATTCCGGATTCTAAATGGACATAGCATTAGGTGAATCGTTGGAAGTGGCGTGGTTAAGGCTTGTTCGTGACAAAATCTGGACAGATTCCATTTGAAATCAAACAAATTTGCTGTTAGTTCAATCCAAGATGCATTTTCTATTCATTTAATTGTGCATTATTAGCCATCTTAACACTAATTACAGTTACTTAATTAGGCTGCATGAAGAAATTACGAACTTTTGAGTTTACTCCAGCCATTAGGGTCTGTGCAGACTTCTCTGCTACCGGCTTAGCTGCTTCTGTCCAAGATTCTCGAAATTGTTCTATAGTTATAGCTTGATGTTTATATTGAGCGAGTTCTCTCTTCACGAGAGCCCAATACCGCTCGATAGGTCGCAACTCCGGGCAGTTAGCTGGATTCGCCTCTTTCGGTGCAACATGGCCTCCATTCGCTTTATTCCATTCAAAACATCTTTTTCGTAATAACAAGATGCCAAATCAGGCCAGAATAGCGAGGGAGCATCATGGTTGCGTAGGAAGGGTAACAATCGCTTCTTTAGGCATTTTCTCGGTAGATTTCCTTTTTTACGGGTCTGGTAGTGATGAAGCTTTGGCTTGCTTGACCACAGCTGCATATTGCCTGCCAAACCAAATATTTTTTGGGAAACTTGGCCTTTTTCTTCGTCCTGAAATGCTCCGTTGCATGGCAGTTCAATAAGACATTCCGGGAAGCTGCTTAAAGTCTTCCAGCACATATTTTCCATCGTCCATTATCACGCAGGAAAATTTCGTCAAATATTAGCGATACAACTTGTGAGCCCAGGTTTTAGCCGTCACATTTTGTTTATCATTACGGTTCGGTACAGTTTTCACCTTAAACGACTTCATACCTTGCCGGTGCTTGGAGGTATGCACGAAAGTTTGGGACATTTTTATTTTTCTAGCCACAGTATGTGCCGAAAGATCTGGTCTCTTCTGCAATATATGTTTTACCTTCGCGTCCTTCTGGTGGTTCCTGAGATCCGTTTTTGTTCCGCTCCCAGCCATCCTGGCTGTTGTCAAACGTGTATCGAATGATTTAAGAACGTTATGGACAGTGCTTGCAGGAAATCCAAGCTTTTTTGCAAGTATTCTTACTGAAAGATCCGGATTTTCATTGTGACCGCACTCAATTGCCTTTCGCACTTGCTCTTCTTTCGACGCCATCTTCGATCTAAAAGCTTGTAGTATCACCAAAAATTGAGTTTGCACAATGAACAGACATACGTTCATCAGTCTGAGATATATTTCACGCGTTGATGAAGTATTTCCAGAGATATACGTGTTTAGGTGTGTCCAGATTTTGTCGCGAACGAGTCTTAATGTCACTCCATTTGTTCTAACTTCTTTGAGAAAGACAAAGGTATTTACACCTTGTGTCCTGGCTGATGAGCCTAGGTTAAGCGCCATTGCGCTTTGAAATGAGCAAAAGAGAAAAACTGATTGCACCCAGTCATTATAATGTAGATCGTTTTGAGCGACATAGTTGAGAAGATTTATGTCAAACCGTAGGTCCTGAACTACCTGGTGTACTACCTTGTACCCTGGTTAAATCCTAGATTTAATCATTTTCTAGGTGTCTAAGTTTTGGTATACCGTACCATACGCTCCTTGGAGGATTATGTGAAAATGTATAAAAGAGCCTAACAAGGCAGGGGGTAAGCCACTTGGCCACCATGTGTTAACATCTTCAAAAACACAATCCGCCACACTTCAAACACACTCGCCACCACATGAAAGATTCATTTCTGACACCATTTACACAAATCGATTGCTTGTTTTCTCATTGTTTTTCCCCTCTTGCTTGCACTGATGTGGTTTAGACGATGCATAAGAAATGTATCGAAAATAAGCTATCCACGTACATCTGCGTTGTATGCGTGTATTTGTGATGGTTTTAATGTGTTAATCATAGCATGCTGTGTATTTAACTGTCATCTTTTGTTTGTTTACTTGTTTGCCCGGTTTAAATTCTTCGATTTTAAAATGTAGTGCATTGAAAAAGACGTGAAAATTAAGGTTGAGAAGGGTGAAGAGAGTGTAACTATGCGACAATGCGTAGCACTTTGGAATTCATCACGCGAGTGTAAAATCCATCATAACCAAGTTTGGGGAACACTGTTCTTTGGATGAACTGGCAGGAAGAGGCCGCAAACCTGGATCTTCCAACCATAAACTGGATCAGAAAGTGGTAGTTCTAATTCGGAAGAACAAATCCATGTCGATACGTGATTTGCCCAACAAAGCGGAACCAGCAGAAATGATTCAACGTATCAAGAAACGGAACAACCTGAAGACCTACAAGAAGCAGAAAATCGCTAAACAAAGTGCAGAAGTTGCTATCTTTATATCAGAAGCAAAGTACCCCTCAACTGTTTTGTCCGGATTTAGCGTCGGCGCATTACGCCAAAACAACTCTCAATTGGCTCACGGAAAAGGGTATAGGTTTCCTTGAGAAAGACATCAATCCGCCAAATTAGCCTCAGCTTCGGCCCGTCGAACGCTATTGGGCGATTGTTAAGAGGGTATTCAAAAAGACTGGTAAAGCAACTGAGAATATGCAGGAGTTCAAAAAAATTTGGGCTTAGGCGATCTCACCCAATCAGCATCAAATTCCAGGACGTCATATCGATCCCCGCTATAGTTTCACGCATTACGTAAAAGTAGATAGTTTTTTTTTGGGGGGTTTTATGGTTGGATTAACACAAGGGGAATTTTTTTTCCGGTAAACAAAACCGTCTTTTTGGGTCGGCCGAAAAATGTAAAAAAAGTGTGGGCATACTTTAAAATCACACTCAAACCTGTTTTTTTCTCTTCTTATTAAAACCTAAATCCCAATCGGCGCGGCCGCTTTTTGTTGGGGGGCTCCGGGGTGGCCGCCACCTCCCCGCCAACTTCCTTCCGTAAGGGTTTTCACACTTTAGGAGAGCAAGCCTGCCTGCAACTCCTATCTTTCCAAATAAACTTACTGTGGTACGTGAAAAGCAGCCTACAATCGACACGTTAGAACTTTCTTTTTGCAGTCTAGAATCTATATAAAACTATGGGGTTTATTACGGTTGTCACCTCTACTATCACTTTCACTTCGCTTACACATCACCTCACTATTACTGGTATCACTGTGATCAAAAATGAACTCCGTGAGGTGGAAGTGATAGTGAAGTGAAAATCGTAGTAGCCCTCAGAAAATCTACGGTTTGCGTCACTTTTTTCGGTGGCGTGATGGTGCCGTGGCAACCATAATAACACCGAGTATATTCGAATCGTCACCTCGGATGAACTCTTCTATATTTTTTCACTTGGGTGACATTCGTAATAAGGTTTTTTGTTTTCACTTCGTTTTCACCGTGAAGTGAAAACCGTAATAAGCCCCTATGTGAAATTCGACGCAGCAGAAAAAATCATCACGTCAGATTTTCAGCGCGGCTTACTTCGATCTGTTTCGCAAGTTCAATCCGCAAAATTTTCGCAATGAACTTTGATATTGAAAAGAAACGAACCAAAATCAGTTTTTTGACATGTTAACAAAACGCAATACGAATTCACGCTAAAATAATATGCACTAGTTTAATTTGAATTACATGTATATTATGTTTCCTACTTTTCGATACACTCCTTAAATTCCTCGTCCAAATTTTTTTTCGAAGATTGCAAGATGATCTTAAGCAACCCAAAAAGTTATTAGCAGTTTAGTGAAGTGGAGTGATGTTTGGCTGATGGTGGCAAAGGGCAGTTTTGTATAAAATACGTCCGTGTTGTTAATAATCTAGTATGCTACCATCATTAAGCCTGCTGGAACCGTAGCTCTGCTACGTACAGTTGATTCTGAAGTTCGCAAAGATAGGTCTGGACGCCTTGACCTATAGTTGTAGTAGAAGTGTTTTCCAGCCGTTCCTTTGTTGTTCTGGAATTGGTGTGGTAGCTTCAGATTCTCTGCCTAATTAAAAGCCAACTCTTTCCTGTTTAGTGTAAAACAGCGACTTGACAAGTCTAGAACTTCTAGTCACAAGCTTCTCTTCATAATTGTACGTAAATGTGCTGACAAAGCTTCCCAATTTGAGCTCCAATAGCGTTTCTTTGCCGGGGATTCCGAAAGCAATCACTGCTTCCCTGATGGACATCTCCTTAAGACAAAACCTTGTTGATAACTGCTGTCATGCGATTCATGGACTAACATAGCTTTTTCATTGATCCATAAAACTGTTTGATTATACCTGCAAAAATAAAGTAAAAGTGATTCTAATGAACGCAATACTAATTCTGATTCCAATGAAAGCAAAATATTTCACAGTTCGGCACAGGGAGACGGATCATTGTCCGGTACTGGAAGATGACGAACACTGAACAAATTGTATGGTATTCAACGAAATTATTCAATTTCTTTGTTGAAAAATCAATTAAAGAGCTTGAATAATACTTCCCCTAAGAGGCTTTAGAGGTAAATACAGAATTTTCACCGCCTAAATGATCCGGTAATGCTGGTCCAAAACTTAGCAGAAACACGACAGCTCACGACTTTGGGGCCTCCCTTAGCTCAGTCGGCAAAGGCGCAGCTACAAAGCAACACCATGCTGGAGGTGGCTGGGTTCGATTCCCGGTCTGGTCTAAGAATTTTTCGTTAAGGGAAATTTCTGGACTCCCTGGGCATAGAGTATGATTGTACTTGCCACACAATCATACTAATGTAAAAATGGTACCTGGCATCGAAAGCTCTCAATTAATAACTGTGGAAGTGCATTTAGAACACTAAGTTGAGAGCAAGCGATAAGCTAATTGTGAAAACTATAAGTTTTAAAACGCTAAGAAGAAGAAGAACGACAGCTCAACTGTCCACAATGAAAATCAAACAATTTTTATTTTGATGCGGATTTTTGACGTGTCTCATAGACCGTTTGAAGTAAACATTTAGTTTTCTGCGTTATCTAATGCTCATAAAGGGAATGCTAGATATGAACGAAATCAATGGGATGTAAATGAAAATCAAAACTGGATATTGCCTATATCAGGGTTGTTTTGTGGAAGATTGCCAACAATATTGTACGACGTATGAAAGATTGCAAACAATTTCATTGTGTACGCTTGCTTTCGCTTGGAATCAAATGAGGGGAGATTTTACGCACCCTTTTTTCTGTGTATTCGTGATTCTAACACCGACAAACCGTCATGAATGACAATAGAAAATGTCTTAATATTTCTGTTCAAATCATATTACTGACATCTATATTCGTGTTCGCTAAGAACGTTTAGTGAAGCCACAAACACGCTTGGGAACTTGATAAGAAGGTTCATGTCTGAGCAATTCTGGGCCAATTAATGTTATCTAGATAAAATGATTCTATTAGGCTTAGTGATGTTTAACGCACGCACACTACAGCGCCATTTAGATCAAAAGAACAAACCATCATTCCTCTGCATGCGCTAGAAAGGGAAAGGTGATTAAACGTCAAAAAGCCTAATAGGTTTTGACAGATGGGATCGCTGCACATTTGAATCGGTCGTTATGGATTCTTGATTAAAAGTGAAGATTGAGTTTCATGTTGGTTTGTCGGTGATTCAAATGTACCATTGAAACTATGAACATCTGACGTGTCCGGTTGTGAGGGGTGTCCAGCGTTGCGTAGATCTCTACATCTCTTTGAAACCGAATAATTGGGAATAATCTTAAACCAAGTATGAACAATTTCACTTAGAAATACACTTAAATGCAGCGTATTGCTTACCAAAACGAAACCTACTGTCAAATAAACTCTCTTATCTCACATCACAGACACATTTCTTCCCATCCTTATTCGACCTGCATTCGAACGGGGCCGGCGCCAGAATTGCCTTGTGGAAAGTTTTAGATCACATTTTTTTACACATTGAGGATGCATGTTAGTCCCAAGTATCGTCTTTTGGTTCTTGATATAATCACCGTTGTTCTGGCAATAACGGAGTAGCAACCTCACGCGGTCAAGCATTTTCATGCATGCGGATGAATTTAGTAGAAGTCTAACAACTCTGATTTCGTCCTTTTGAAAACTAAAAATCATATTTTCAATCCAAATTCCTAACTTCTTGTTCTCCATCATTCCAGAACCCGCCTTACCAGACACCTCGCTGATGCAATCGCTCCTGCTCGAAAGCTTCCCGATCGCCATGGTCGCATATGCCGTGTCCGTTTCGATGGCCCTCATCTTCGCCCAGAAGGCTAATTACGAAATCGACTTCAACCAGGAACTGCTGGCCATGGGCGCCAGCAACGTGTTCGGATCGTTCTTCTCCTGTCTGCCCTTCTCGGCTTCCCTGTCCCGTTCGATGATCCAGTACACGGCGGGTGGCAAAACGCAAATCGCCTCCGTAGTTTCCTGCGTCATTTTGGCCATCGTACTGCTATGGGTGGGACCGTTCTTCGAGCCACTGCCGCGGTGCGTTTTGGCTGGCATAATTGTAGTTTCGTTGAAGGGATTGCTCATGCAGCTCACGCATTTTCGACAATTCTGGAAACTGAGCACCGTTGATGCTATCATTTGGATGGGAACGTTCCTAACGGTGGTGCTAGTTGCAATTGACATCGGACTTCTCGTTGGAATGGTACTCGGTATTTGCAGTATCTTTTTCCGCGGTATGAAGCCATACACGTGCCTGATGGAGAACGTCCCCAATACCGACCTCTATCTGGATGTAAACCGATACAAGGGCGTAAGTTGCCTCATTAACTACCGTTACGCAGATTCCCATTAACTCTTGAAACATTCTTTCAGACAATCAACATTTCCGAGGTGAAAATCTTCCACTTCTGCGGCAGTCTAAACTTCGCAACCAGGGCCGGCTTCAAGACAAGTCTATGCGATGCGTTGAACCTGAATCTCACCAAAGAGATCAAACATTCCAAACGGAAGGAATACAAAAAGTCGTTCAGTTATCAGTTCCTGGTGCTGGATTTTACGGCCCTGAGTAACATCGATCCATCGGCGGTGTCCGCACTGAAGTCGTTGTTCACGGAGTTCGGTAAGCTTTCGGTGAAGGTTCTGGTGGCCGGATCGTCCTGCCCGGTGTACGAGATGATGGTTCGCTGCAAGCTGGTCGGTTCGGAAGATCTTGAGTACTGTAAGCTTTTCCCGACCATTCACGATGCGGTATTCTGGGCCAGAGAAACCGCGGCGAACGATTCCGTGAATCTGAGTATCGTTGAATCGGAGGTGGCGTGAGAACCGGCCGGGACTCGAAGAGTGGATTTGTTAGTTGATAGTCTTTCGGATTAATACGTGGGTAACAGTTTTAATGTTACCCCTCGAAATGTGCCTCTTTATTAGTTTGTAAGTCCGTTGCTCAAATGTTGATTGGAAGTAGGTCGCCATTCCGGTCGATCGAGGGCAAAGTTCTCAGTATTTTGATAGTGAATGAAATATTATTGTTGGAAATTATTTTTTGGGTGATTGGTTTTTGTGTGCTTCGAAATTCCTTTTATTTTTAATTTAAGTACTTTGTTCGGAGTAGTTTATCTATCTTATCTACGTTTTTCTTAGAAATACACTGAGTATTGTCAACATTCGATCACAGTTGAAGTGAATAGAAATCCTTCACTATTTTCATTTTATAGGAAGCGATAGAAGTCATACAGGATATATCTCTCATCGGTGACGTTTCATATTGCCAGTTGTGGCCTTGCTGAATCGAGTAGCGCGATACTGTGTTGGCGGGTAAACGCTGAAAAATTAGTTCACTAAAAATCGATTTATCACTTGATCTCTATGTTATACTTACAGTAGCGTTATTTTGTGCAGAATTAACCGATGGCAGTCATTTCTCCGGTAGTCACATGTAGGAGACGACCACCGTCGAAATGTATGAGCTTGGTAGTATTTAATCTGAAAATGTATGGAGATTTTACGTTCACTCTCGATTGTTGAACCACAAAGCCTTTTATCATTATAAGTTTTGAACTAGGGAAATCAGTTGATTTTGGCGCAACTGCTGGTCTACTCACTTAGCGAATGAATTCGTGGTTTTTGAGAAATCGATGGATTAATGATTTTTACCATACTGAAAATTGCCATCGGTAGAAAAAATCTAGAGCTAAGAGATTTGCCATCCGTTAAAAAAACAAACAGATTGACGCGTTTTATTTTTTACACCCAAAATACTGGCATGGTGCAGGTTTTGATCGTAGTTCAAAAGAACATTTTTTGCGTGCTTTTCTGGCAACAGAAAATAGCTTAGATATGAACCTATTCATTCAAGGAATTAATTTGCTATAAAGCGCTCATATTTACAAACACCGAAACATTATTTTTATCGTTTATTTTATGTATATACTCTTCCAAGCCGTCCATGGCATAAGTATGTGTGCAAACAGAAAACAAAAAAATACAGAATAGCAAAATCAGGAAAAACAGAGAACAATTATTCTTAAAAATGGTGAAGATAGACATAACTTAGGTAAGTTCCGACCCTAAATTTTGCTGCATTTTGGAGGTCGCAACGGGAATAAAATTTTGGTCTCGTGTGTTTCGGAGAACTTCACAGTTTAGTGTCAAATAAATTCGGAAGAAATCCCCGATTGAAGTATATGTTTGCATCAGCAGGTTCACCTAAAATGCGATGCAAAATATATTTAACTAGAAAACAACATTCCGCAATGCGTGCCCTGATTTCACCGTCGTTTTTTGATTGCTGGAAACATTGTGCTGAGTTGTGAATAAAGTGAGCAATGTAATAGTGGGTATTAACCATTTTTAGGACTTACATGTTCTTTTTGATCATATACTACCATGAAAAGTGTGTCCATAAAGACGGTTTTGGATACGTTGTGTGGCAAAACAAGCACCACCTTAATGTACATTAAAATGCTTACATCGTGTGCAAACGCCAGTCATACCCTTGAAGAAAATTGATGGCAGATTCAATATTTTTTTTAAATCATTCACGCTAAGATCATAATACCTAAAGATCGTTAAAAAGTATCCATAATCGCTCAAAAGTGCACATACCCATATTATGCGTAAATACAGATTACCTAATATTAAGTAATAGAATTGAAGAAACATAAACGTTAAAAATTACCGATTTACTTTTTACTGAAAATTGGGTATTGTTTTGAAGTTTTATTTAACAGGAAAAAAAAACATGCAATTCATCAATTTATGAATTCGGATCTTCAAAAAAGACATGCTATAATAAATTTATCCATTCGGATAAGTATTCCAAATTCTGCACTTAAGGAGAAAAAAATGTGCACCAGCTACGCCGTTTAACCCAACTTTTGCGTTACCTGGATTCATTTTTTCATTTTATTTTTTCGCTCCACAGTGAAGCCGAATTGCACCTCGGGAATCACGTTGGTCCACAAGGATCGGAATCTGAATCAAAAAAAGAATGCAAATGAATGTGTTAAGTTATGGGTTTGGATGTTTAAGGGGTATGCTTGACAGAAAATGTATTGTTGGCCAATGCTAGGCACCTTCTACGTTTTCATTTGGTTGTCAGAATAGACATTTAACAAGATGAGTTTATAGAATGTTACTAAAAACTCTAAATCCAAACGGTATGAATGTTTACAAGAGAATCGGTCCCATTCTCAAAAGTTTATTTCGAAGTTAAAAATTCGGTCATGGAGAATTTATATTGTTATGGCCAATTGCGTGCAATGCCAATTACTACAGAGTAACGGGTTTTCTCAAAACTTTTTAAGTAATAATACTGCATCCAGGTATAAAGATGAAATAATGATGATGATGTTGATGATTGGCCTTTACAAATATACAAATATATGTAATACTACTACTGAAGGGCCAAAAAGGGGCGGACCCGTAAGCAGAAGCACTTACGCGAAACTCGCGAATATAGGGAAGAGAATCTCCTTCCTTAATCAAGTTCACACAGACCGCACTAGAATCGAGCCCTCGATTGACAGAATAAACCAAATAGATGGGGTCGAAGAGCCCGCCCTCGTTCCGCGAAATGTTAACAATAGGGAGGAGGCAGTCACATGTTCTCTACCCAAATGTTTCACTTGGATGCCCTGGTGGTCTCTCCCTTTTCCCCGTTATATGTTATTAAATGTAATTTAATATTTAGCATATTTTATTGTGGTCATTTGATTGCTTACCTTGTGTTATTATAACATTTGGCTGAAAATAAAATTGGTTAGGGCTATATAACGTTTTTTACTTATTGCTTCAATTTGCTGTCTTCAGGTATGATGTCTCCAGGTATGGTATTGCTCGTGGTTATGTGATAGGGAAGAGAACAGAGGAAAGGAGAAAAAGCATTAGTAGTTGGTAACATGCTATGCGCATGTGAGATTTTCATGGTGATATTCTCAAAACGGCCGTTCAGAATGGTGCTACATTTTGGAATATCAGGGTAATGATCCCCAATCGCATCTTTGAGTGATCATTACAAGCTGTCCATTTGGTTCAAGCTCTTTTGAACGTTAAGGTGCCAGCCTACTTACACAAATTAAAATTAAAAAGCACAACTATTCTAGCCAATAACATGATGTTCACTCTCAAGATGCGGGCACTCAATAAGTGACACATTTGTACTTACATAATACAGTGTTTTATACAATTATACAATCTCATTGAAAATAATGCAATGCTATCGATTTAATTCTCAATTGATTTAAAAGATTATGGTTTGGAACATAGAATTAATGAGTATACGGTTATCATTGGCCATATACATATTCACCATTTACACAATTCAATTCACTTGAAATGAGTTACGATGCGCTTTTCTTTACAACTTCACGAACCATCCATGCAAGAAGAAAAAAAAAACCGCAGACAACTGAAAAGTCTTTCTTTAGCCATCAGGAATAATATTTCTCTCCATACGTGAATTGGTTTGTTGAATGTTTCGAAGAAATTTTCTTCATATCAACATTAGGCTTTGCAAGTAGGAGTTTGTTTGCAAAAGAAAGATATGAAGATAAAGTATTGATAATTCTGTTAGAATGTCTCCGCTGTTCTATCCAGAGAGCTCTCGGATACCATCCGGTAGGCAACCCCAGTGTAATGGTTATCATCCATACCTCTCACGCCACAAGTTCAAATCTCACCCGGTAAGCCACAAAAATACCCAAAAGGTGCTTGAATGACTACTATGGGAGATGAACCAGCCCGAGGCTGAATATTACGACAATTCACAAATGAAAAAAAAGAAAACATCTATTCATTACAGAACTTCTTTCAGTTCAGATCTTTGAACATTTTTGTAGAAAGATTTTCTTTCATTTGAAAAGATACTCCAGGAAGTTTTTGGATTGCTTCGACCATCCTGTAAACTTAATACTTTTAAACTTTAGCTTTGAGCCACCTCAGACACGTTTTGTAGGGAAAAATAAATAAAACCAATAATGGTCCTTCTGAACTTCATTTCAGGTAGTTCTCGGATAACTAAAACCATTGAATAAACTCAATTCTTCTTTCAACTAAGATCCTTGAAATGTTATAAATAGTTTTGTAGATTTGAAGAGGGTATTCCAGGGAGTTTTAAGATTACTTAGACCATCCATTCAACTAAATACTTTCTTTCAGCTAAGATCGTTGAATCTTCTTGAACATGTTTAGCAAAAATAGTTTTGTAGATTTGACGAGAGATATTTCAGGGAGTTCTTGTACAACGAAGACCATCCATTTAACGAAGTTAAAGGAGTTATATATGTACATAAGTATACAGGGAATGATATATGTGTTTATGACATATAAGGTTTGGTAGGCTACTCAAGTTGCTGGAGAACAAAAGAATGTAAATTGATTCCCGGTGATGGATTCTGGAACAAAAAAATGGCTGCCACCATGGCTGATTTATATCGCTACTTCTAATTTTGAACGACACAAATCTAATAAACTACAAAGATTTTACACACAGATTACAACTACACATTTTCGATACACATCCCCCATAATGGTGGTTATTTTTATACTCCAGCGACCTTCAACTTTGTTTTGAAAAAAAAAATAGCATGCATAACTCTTCGTTCAGCTTAAGTCTCAGGACATTCAAGAATATGTTTTGTACACATAAAAAACTAAACGAATGGATTCCTTTTTTCACTGTTAGATCTTAGGACCTTTATGTCAAAGAGTTCTTGCATAACTTAGCCATTCAGTTCCATTCTTTATCAGATTAGATCTTTGAACGTCTATGAACAATTAAAAGCTCAATTGTTTCGTTCTAATTTCCGCTCAAAGATTGACATGCAACAGTTAGGGAAACTGCCCCCATATTAATCTCATTGTTCCTATATTCATCCTACGATGAATCAAACAATTGGGCAGTTGAAGGATCGGTTTCGCTTTCTAATAATGTTTGCTTACGTTAAATAACTACAACAAACATTACTAAATAATCCTGTCACGTGTATATCGTTTTATTTCAAGTAGGATGAATTGCAAAGTGATGAGATTAATATAGGTACATCTTCCCTATATGGAAATATGGTAAGTGATCCTATGAGCCAAGTATTACGTGTGCCAAGGACGACAAACGACTCTACACAAAAGTCCATTCACAGTATTCCCCCGGTCAGTTATTTCGAGAAATTGCAGCACCATATCGTTTCTCTTTTATCTTCATTATCCTCTTCCGTCTCTAGGGTTTTTATTCATTAGGGCGAATCTACAATTGAGAGACTCCCTCCGGGCTCGCTCTCTTTCATTCAAATTCCAATCACCTTTACGTTTTTCATTCTACTATTTGTAGAGTATGCTAGCCAGCACTGTTGTGTTTCGATCTGTACTAAAGAATTCCTCGAAAGTTTTATAGTGGCGCTGTAATAAATGAAAGAGAGCGAGCCCGGAGAGAATCTCTCAATTGTAGATTCGCCCTAATGAAAAAAAAACCCTAGATTTACAGAATGCTAGGAACATTTTTCAATAGGGCGAATCTAACAATGAGAGGTTCTCTCCTATCTCGCTCTTTTTCATTTATTACACCGCCATAATAAGACTTTCGAGGGATTCTTTAGTACAGATCGAAACACAACAGTGCGTTCTAGCATTCTATACAAATAGTAGAATGAAAAACGTAAAGGTGATTGGAATATGAATGAAAGAGAAAGTAATCAAAGAGAGCATGTCAGATTCGCCCTAATAAAAAAAAAGTCCCTAGAATGAATGTTAGGATCCACCGTTTTCGCAATCTTATTTTACTCCAGGCCTTTTTGAACCATTCACTCTAATTATACATAAACTGTATTATGTCTCTTCTAAGTATACATCCTTGTTATTTCCTATAGGTTGGAATATGAGATGTTTTATCTAGCTAGTATTTTGTACCACTATTTGCTGCGTGAGTAGATTAATGCATAACAAACATTAACTAAAATAACCATCTAAAAAAATCAAAACCAAAACCACATCCTAGCACTAGTTACGTTATTGAGTATCACTTTCCAAACATCAATCAAATGTACACGTTGGCCTGCATTAAGCTTCCAGTGGGTTCTTGTGGTTTACTCCAAGCTTCATTCGTTCAAAAACCCTCAAACCCACAATTGAAACAAAGTCCAATCGAGTATCTATGAATCACAATTCAATGATAAAGATCGAATTTATTACCGAAAATTTCTTGCCCTTCGTATCATAATAACTCACTCCAATTATCAACTTCCTAAATTGAATCAAATTACGGAGTATTTTTCGCTGCAGGTCGATAAAAGATGATTGAGTCTTGCAATATTAAACATTAAAAGCTACGCAAAGATATAAATTAAAGAGAAAATAGATAAATAGAATTGTATCAGTTTAGATACGTCCTCATGGTATTAAGAGAGAGATTTGAGAACTAGTGATATGAAAAAATGAAAGATTTGAATGATCTTAAATACACATTTTCTTTGGTTAATCTAAATTATTTATAGCATAAGAATAGAAAAATCATATTATATTGTGCTTCTCCACATTATGTGCCTTTTGAACATCCAAACGAGCAAAAGCTTTGAATATGCATGTACATGGTTTTGTTACTAAAGCTTATATCTACATCAGGCAAGATGAACGCACTGAAAAGTAATCTATTCTTATTCACTGACTATATTCTATTCATCACCGAGTTCATCGGTACCGAACTACCCAGCGAAGACTTAGCCGTAACTTTCCATAATCTTCGAGCCGTTGAGCAACTCGCATGATAATGTGATATAGTAGACGAAGTATTATAATATGAGATAAATCCATGCAAACGTTTTCCAAACAATGCAGATCGAAAGGTAATTTTCTGCAACTTATTTAAAACGACGTATCTGATTTTGTAAACAAAGAATCAAACAAAAATTTCTCAAAACTCTCAAAACCCCTATCAAAACTCTCTTCACTATCATAGTAGGGAAATTTTATTCTTTCGGGTGGCGTCCTAGTTTGCGTGAAAGTGGCTAGAGTTTCAATAACATTACGTTTGAATTTTTGTTTACAAAATTTTATACATCGTGAATAAGATGTCGAGAACTACTCGATTCTGTCGGTAGTCGCATGTGGGTTTAGTAATCAACCTGAAATGTATGGAGTTTTAAAGTTTTCACTCGACTGTTAAAAAACGAATACAAGTACCACTATGATTTTTTAACCAGGAAAACCGGATTATTTATGAGCACCATCAAATGGGCTTACTCATTGCACGAATAAGTTCATAGTTGTTTGATTAAGACATATTCCATACTGAAAAAATCTGCTTTACTACCACGGAAAGGGTTGCCACCTGCGAGAAAAAGCTAGATGTAAGAGTTTTGGAAATGGTTAATAATTATTGGTGGATACCACCTGTTACGTCATAGCGCGGTGCTATGAATGGAATATTCGATGAACTTAACTCTCCAAAATGCATCACTTATCTTCTATATTATCGTATCTTCTATATTAAAAATAAACTGTATGAATTTGTTTTTGTTTTGCTCTTCTTGAGCTCGAATGGTTCATAGAAAAATAAAGGTGATAATTGCTTTGACAGTTCAAGTGCAACAAATGAAAAAGGTCAGATTCGGAGCGTAGATAACTCTTATGATAGTTGTTTTTACGAATGTCAATGATCTCATGCAACCCAATTGATCCAACTCACTGAGAAAAGAGTAGCTTTACGGGATGGTTTGAATAAATTGCAGCAATATACTGTGAATCCTACTCAATTAACGAGGAAAGTCATTGTTTACGTTTTGAATTAGCTCCTTTTTGATTTGTTGCTCAGCAGTTTGTTTACTTTTCTGTCTGCACACACACACATGCAACAAGAGCACTCACTCACACAAGCACGTGGATGGTACCAATTTTACTAACACATGCTTTGATAACATTCGCAACTCACACATGTATATTAAACGATATTATTTATGGCATGTACTTTTGTGGTTTTTGTCTTCGCTAATGCAGTTTTTGCATTAGGGCAACAATCAATCTTTGTAATACGGCATTCAGACAACAACATTTGTGACTGTTTCTATCACCAGTGCAGCAAAAACTGCCAACGAGTATTTTGGGTGTAAAAAGGCTTGTTTTAAGAAAAAATTAGATAGTTGTGTTTGGTAGGAGAAAAATAATAATTGGAAAAAAATATTTTTGTTGGGGAAAAAAAAGAAAAGTTTTTTGAACTGTGGGATAGGGGTTTGTGGTTGTTTTTTGTTTATTTTTTTTTTGATTTGGTTTTTTAGATGCCATCCCTCGGTCTTCACAGCAAGTGGGACCACCAGAACGAAGAAGAAGAAGAAGAAGAAAATAAGAAAAAACTATAAGGTACAGCCAAATGGGGTTGTTCGTAACGGTGACGTAGGACTACGCAGAAATGTACAATCTAGATCGCTTGATTGTTCTAATTCCCATCTAATTTCCATACACTAAACGTTCGCAGTACAACTTTAATTTGCAGTTCGGCTCGAATTATCCGTTCTTGAATTTCGTTCGTTGGTTGTTCAACGCGCTTTGTCATTTACTCCAGTACAAAGCAATGCTATGTTCAGCCGGGGCGCGGTAATTGAAATTTCCAACAGCACAAGAGAAAAATTCAACCAAACAAACTCTTTAGTTGGCAAACTGATTTGGTCGTCCTGAAAAGGACGGATATAATTGACGGGGGGAGAAACACGGTTCGCGATTGAACTTGGGCTTTTTTCTTGGTCTTCTTGGTTCAGCTCCTCGTCATTGCGGGTGGCCGTCTGCAGGTGACTTGGGATGATTCTTGTCTCGTTGTGACGGGCGGCTTTTTCCCGCCAACTCGTAGATTTCAGCAGCCATGTTTCTCGAAGCAAGGTTGGCGGGCGCATCGGCACCAACAGCCAACTGCACCAACGCCTCTCTGGGCAACGACTGCTCGCCAGTGCACGCTCCATGGTGCTTGCTGCCGCCAACTGCGATCCTACAGCCAGTGCACAGCTCCACGACTGTCGTAAGACTGAATCAAAATGTACTGCTAAAAGCTTTTATGTAATGGCGTTGGATGCTATTGCACGAAAAAAGGCGGTACCAACGAAGGTAATGTAATACAAATCGCACAAAAGGGGACGAAATTCAGTTTTTGCGGCACAATAATTAGCTTTAGTTACTGCACGTGACGATTTTCTTAACAGAAATATGCCTAATTTTTTAGGCAGCAACTAATCCGCTATTAACAACTAAGAACAACAACGAAACTAACTACAAGGTCGGGGTGACGGTAACGCAAAGGAAATGGGAAAAAAATTTTTATAAAAGGGAGGGGGCCTCTCTGGTTGGGGGGGACACACGCGAGGAAATGAAATCATCGCGCTGTGTGGTCTGGGGGGATAAATACACATCACCTTTTGCAAAAGAAAAATGCCCTTTTCAGGGACAAAACGCTATCCAAAGAGAGTCGAGATATGGACATATATTTCGTTTGTTGGTTATCAAACGTGCTTAGCCATTTACTCCGGGACGCGACCTTTCAAGCTATGTCATGATGAGCCGGTGCGTGGGAATGTAAATTTTGATGAACGCAAGAGAAGCTTCAAATTAACAAACTCTTTAGATAGGCAAATTAATTTGTTCGTCCTGAAAAGGACGGATTTTAGTTGTCGGGAAGAACATGGTTCCAATTGAACTTAGGCTTTTTACTCGGCCTTCTTGTACAGCAGGGCAGCCTGAAAAATACAACACTCTGTGAAATGTTCACACCGGAAATGTTTCATCAGCTCTGCGTCGTTGCGGATGGCCAGCTGCATGTGAAGTGGTATGTTTTGGTCTACTAGTGGTCGCGGTTTGGCATTTCCTGCCATCTCGAGCACTTCACCGGCCAGGTATTCCATCACCGCAGCGAAGTAGACGGGAGCTCAGGCACCAACACACTCGGTGTAGTGCCCTTCCAGAGCAGACGGTGAATGTGATTGAGTGAGAGCTGCAATCCGACTGCATATTTGTCACCGCCAGACTTGTTACTTGGCAATAGAGTCGGTCGTTGGTCGACTTGACGGTGCGTAGCCGAGCGCTGACTCAACATCTTCGAGATCGCTGAAAGACTGAAGGAAAATTCCAACGTGTCCCCCTTAAATATCTTTTTCTGATGCATAGGAGACGTTCCTTACTTAAATATGAAGTCTGTGCTAGCAAAGTACAGTGTATTTAAGAAGAAATTGAGAAGAGTTAAACTGATATTTAAGTTCCCTGTGCAGCACATTTGTTGAACTTAGTAGGCCATGCAGCTGTCTCTTGCTGTGTAGAAGCTGTTAGCAATTAGGTACGCAACTAAGTTCTCGCTGTTTTTTTGGTGAAAAAGGAACTTTATTTTGAAAACAAAGGTTACAAACGAATTATTCAAAGTATTGCCCATCACTAGCTACGACTTTTTCCCATCTTTCTGGAAGAACGTGAATACCATTTCGATAGAACTGTTCGTCTTTTGATGCTATCCAAGAATCAAGCCATTTTGAGATGTCATCATATGAGTGGAATTGCTGACCAGTGAGACCATGTGCCATCGAACGGAACAAGTAATAATCGGACGGTGCAATATCAGGAGAATATGGCGGGTGGGGTAGGACTTCCCATTTGAGCGTTTCCAAGTAGGTTTTCACGGGTTTCGCAACGTGAGGTCGAGCGTTGTCATGCTGAAGAATCACTTTTTCGTGTCTGTGCTCGTTTTGTGGCCGTTTTTCGTGCAGTGCTCGGCTCAATCGCATCAATTGAGTTCGATACCGTTCCCCGGTAATGGTTTCGTTTGATTCCAAAAGCTCATAATAAAAAAACACCAACTTGGTCCCACCAAATACACAGCATAACCTTCGCAGCGTGAATATTCCCCATGAATGTTTCCGTTTTGGGTTACTGTAATGAATCCATTTTTCGTCACCCGTCACAATGCGATGTAGAAAACTCTTCCTTTTTTGCCGCTGGAGCAGTTGTTCACAGACGAAAAAAAACGACGCTCAACATCTCTTGGCTTCAAATCGTAAGGAACCCAAGTTCCTTGCTTTTGAATCATTCCCAACGCATGCAATCGCTTAGAAACGGCTTGGCGGGAAACTCCTAATCCTGAACCAAGCTCTTCTTGCGTTTGACATGGATCCTCATCGAGCAATGCCTCCAATTCAGAGTCTTCGAAGTTTTTAGGCCTTCCTTCACGCGGACGATCATCAACACTGAAATCACCGTTTTTGAAGCGACGAAAACAATCACGACACGTTGTTTCACTCAGAGCAGCACCACCGTAAACTTTTTGGAGCTCTCGATGTGCTTCAGCCGCCGTTTTCTTCGAATGAAAGAAGAAAATCAACACTTCCCGCAAATGACGATTATTTGGCACGAAATCAGACATCTTCAAACAACCAAAATATATAACACTAAACCAAAATCAAGGATTTGGCAAAGCGGTTTGTTTACCATATGTCTGAGCTTGGTTTATGACGCTTGAGATGTACAACATTCGACCAGCACTTACTACTGGCGCCATCTATTGCTAAACAGCGGGAACTTAGTTGCGCACCTAATACTTCAGCGTTGTTAAAAACTCTATACATTTCTATCTGAACCAACCTTGCAATGGAATATTTTAAACGAGTTTTTGAAAAGAAATGAACGGAAGCTAACCACAAAATCTTTCTCCTGGAAGGATATGAAAGCATTAGGAAGACTCTAAGACATTAAGCTGAAAATAAAACGATATGAAGCGCGTTTTCTAGCTGATAAGATCGAGCTTCTTGAAACTGCATTAATGGCAAAGATCTGGTGACGCATTCTTCTAAGGTTTAATCAAACAAGCAAGGCAATGCAGGGCATCGATGTCGATTTGAAGAAGGTGGATTTATTTTGCAAGCAGAGCAAGAGCAATATTTTGAACACCTACAAGAACAAAAAAGAACTATTGATGATAATTTTTGTAATATCCTCAAATATTGTCATTATTATCCTACACTTAGACGTAAGAGATGGTAAAAGTGTTCTTAATACTGGATTTGCTACCTGTTCGGATCAAATAAACTTTCGAACTATTTTTTTTGCGATTCACCCAAACTTTGTGAGGTCAAACTGCATTAATTCAACAAATTCAGGCGTTAGTTTTATAAAATATTTAAAGTTTCTTACTCACAATTTTAATTCGTCTTCTTTCTTGTTGACCTTTTCCTCACACTTGGTAGACTGAAGCTCCTCCTGAATTAACACTGAATTAATTTCTTTGCTGTTCCATTTTCTAATATGTTCTACTAACAAGTTTTCCTCAATTCACAAAGCGATAGAAACATCAACCTTGGCTTAGAGCTCTATCCTCTGCTTATCGCCTACCTGGGCAACTATTTGTTTCGTGTCAGTATGCGCCCGTTCTGTTCTGTTGCAAATTCCTCCTTTAAACATTGTGTCTCGTATTGTACTGTTTTCAGTGTTTTTACCTGAGCTAATAAACTAAATTTTTGGTCGTTTTCACCACTAAAACACAATTTTGTTTCCCACTTGAACTATTGACATCCTAAATAAAACCAACGTCTGTTATTTTGTTTATGTTCTTTCTTCGACTACTTTTGACGGTTTTCCATCTCTATTTATCGCTCTTACTCTCTCTCTCATCTACCGTCTCTGTCTATCTTACCTCCCGCTGTACTCTAAAACAACGATGCGGCAAAGGCCGTACGACCAGTGCTGCCAGAATAACCACCATGATATTTTCAATTATTTTACGTCGCATTTCCAGGAATTTACCTGAACAAAAATGATCAGAAAACCTCAACAAATACAAGCGAAAAAAAAATCGAACAATTAAAACTAAATATATATCACATTTGAATACCATCAATTGGTTGGGTTGGCCTGACCTCGGCTTCTTATGCGAAAATATTACTGGAGGGGATGGACCACTTGAAGATAAACGTTGTGATGAAGACCACCCATCGTCTGCACATTAAAAGGAGAATCTACTCCAAGAATTGCGTGTCCAAAATTGAGGAGCAATTGATTACCAAGGCCATTTAAAGAACACACCGACATCCATCTGTTCATCGACCATGGTTTAGGTTCCGGCCAATCGCCGTGAGCTTGCCCAGCCCTGCCGGGCATCGACGCATTTTTGTAAAAGGCTTAATAAATGGTGTGTTTAAGGAAATGTTAGTCCATTGAATTATCTTTTGTATTCTTGTATTTTAATTCTCAAACAATGAATTTTCTTTTTGGTGTTCATATACTGTGAGTTTTTGCATATAGCACCTGTTTATTGACAATATGCATATATGCAGTTTCCAAGTAAAACGCATACCCTAAAATTATAATTGGATAATTAAGATCAGAATTTCAACCGTGAAGATCATACAGATATTCTTTTAGGAAATTTAATAGTAATAATAGTCATTAGTAGTAATAACAGAAATGGTGCTGGGATCTAAAGCTCCTAATTAACAACTGTGAAAATGCATTTAGTACGCTAAGTTGAGATTTTCTTTATCTTTTCATGTGATAGTGATTTCAAAAAGAACTCCAATCCAGATTTCTTTAGGAAATCAAGCTCCCACAAATCCTAAACAAACAGTTACCATTGATTTGCTGAACTGAAAAACAAAAAACAGTACTCCTCAATTCAATCACAGCAATTTAAACCGCCATATTTCGCATCCGGGAAAGCGTGACCTCTAGAGCCACGGGAATGGGATCCCGATATTGGTGAAAATTAATTCGTTTCGCTAGCTTCGTTCCGTTCCGTGTTGGAGCCAAAACGGGTGCCGCCACCCTACCGCCACAATCACCACCAGCATCTTTGTGTGTGAAAATTATAATCATCGCGCTCGTCGTCAGCCGCAACAACCAATTCGCGCGTGACTGCACGAGAAGAAAGCGAATCCAATTTGGGCACCCAGAATACCCATTGAACAAAATAAAAAAAAAGGGAATCCACCCCAGCAAAAACCGATTGATGCCTATCTGGCCCTGGCAAGCGGCTGAACCACGAGCACTGTTAGGGGCGGTGATTATGATGATTATTATTATTTTTTCACCCCTGCGTGAAAAATTTTCCGGGAACGAGCGGTTTCCGTTTTTTCGCTGAATCGAGTCTCGATCGAGTCCGTTGATTTATTTAGATTGATTCATGGATTTGCTTTGTACACTGCTTAGGATCGGCTAATCCCCGATTCCGTGCCTAGCGAAATCTAATTATAAGTGGACCCATCATCGGCCCATCCGCCCATTGGCGATTGGTGGAAGTTGTGGTTTTACGAGATTTTACGCTCCGAAGAATTGGTTCCACTTTGATCCGGATTTGCTGCGCGAGGATGGAAATGAACAGCATGGGTTCGGAGCGTTCGGAGAAAGGTGGAATGATAGGGACTTGATATAATTTTGGAAAGTGGTGGAATGAGTTTCAAATGAAATAAGAAAAAGTACAAACCAACTATTCCACAACATCATCAACACACAGAACAGCGTGCAAAGAATTTTTGAGCCGAACTTGCCTCCATCCGTATCTTCTTTGGAATGTTGCTTTCTCTCCATCCACTTTCCGCTTTCTTCGGTGTGGGGAAATTATTTAAATTTTATTACACACTAACAGCAGTTTGCAAGTTTCCACACTTCCACTCGGCAGGAGCTCACTTTCAAACTTTACACATCTGCTTTGCCTTTGCGTTGGCGTCCGCCAAGGAGCCGGAAATAGTTGCCAAGGTGTTTTAAGATTAAGTAAATGTAATTTTGATCCCTGGGCCTCCCCCATTCTGGGCATCATCGTGCGAGCTGGCGAAGAGTTAAAAGTTAAATACCGAGTGAAATGACGGCGCTTTATAATCCTGGCAAGTATATTAAATTTATCACCGCTTAATGTTTGTCACTGGAATGCAGATAAATTTCGACCATAATCACTTCTGCTCAACCCCAACAGTTGGGCTTGCCAAGACAAATGTGACTTTTATCCCTCGGGAGGTTGGCTCGTTGAGGACAATTATTCGGTATTCAGAAACAGTTTTTCTTACCCACACTACCCATCTAGTTATCCACGCCGGCCGGTTCCTTCTAATCAGGCAAACTAGATTAAACCATTCATCTCCGGTTTTCCGTGCCTCGCATGTGCTCTGCCGAGGGATGACAATGTGACGTTACTCCAACATGTGATTATGTTTAAGCACTAGACTTTTCGCAGATGGTCTAAGACTAGCGTAACGAGACAGTCTCGAATTTTTCTAAGTTAAGGCGTTTACGCCACTTTCTCAGCTTTCTGGGATGCAATTGATGATTGCCCTCCATTCTTCAAACCGTCAGAGATGCGTAAAAGTCAAAATCACCCTCCTTCAATTTGCTAGCACGTCTGGAAATACCTCATCATCCGTATGTTCCTTACCTTTTCCCTCAGGAGTATGTAGGTAATCATCCGATGTAATATAGTAGCTCAGCACCGGTGAAACTTTTTCCATCAGTTCACACAGGTTCGGATCGGTAATTTCGACACCTCCTTCCATCGGTCAGCCCAAATCAAACTAATCCGATTCATTGCGTGGGCTTCGGAGGGACGGGGTGGCGTGGACCTTCAGTCTTCCAGCATCATCGGTCAGCAAGGAGCGAACGAAAAATCCTTCGAACAGTGAAATGCCTCGGTGCGATTGGAAACCAATAAAACACAAAAGCGTTGGGCAAATATTGAGTTGTACGTTAGTTGGTTGGTTGTTAGGTTGATTTACGGGTCGAATAGACTCTGCTATCCTGTGTTTTTGTGTGAATTGGTTGGCTATGATTCGTTCACTCGAATTGGTTGAGGTGAGGATAGAACGCAAATGGCAAAATTGGGTTCGAAAAGGTGAAGCAGAATTTGGACATCCAATTGCTAAAAGAACTCCCGAACACAAGGATTAGAAGTATGCTTCTTGCGAAAAAAAGGACTCTCGGGATGTTTAACGGACTTCTCAGATGGTCTGAGAGCTCTTTACTCTTAGATTAAACATTCATTAAACATTGAAATATTAAGGCATTTTGACAATACATCTTGAATATTCAACTAAAGGTATCTCGGCTAGTTAACCAGACATTTCCTGTATCGTAGAAGTAGGAGCAGTGGTAAACTATTTTCTGCACTTATTTTTAAATGCTGTTAATTCTTTTACATGGATATGATTAATTGAAATCTACAAACTGCTGATGGTTGCTATATTTATTTTGAGTCATTTTTGCGGCTACTATCGATAAAATTTCTGAATAATGTTATCGTATTCCTTGAATTTTGTTTAGTTCATTATTACTAGAGGTTCCATTTCCCGACCAATTTGCTTGTCCTGGGATACGGGATAAAATTTGTCGCTTGTTCCAGGAAATCTCGGGATCCCGGGAAATTTTTGAATGTGCTTAAAAACGCAATTTTGTGGTTAGGAATATGTTTTATTCATCAATAAAAAAATCAATGGTTCAAATCAAGTAACTGGTCTTATCAATTTGAATTCGTTCTCTGAAAATACGACTTCAGGAAGCAAATGTTATTAATCCTTTCATCGGACTGTGAGGTTCGCTTTTAAGAACAGATATTTCCGGAGTTCGAATAGATGCGCTCGCTATCGGTTGACGTCGGTTTGATTGATCTTAAGCCGCCGAAAATGATTTCAAGATTTGGGCTCAACATACCATATAGCTCAAAAAGTGACAGCTCTTTCGCAATTACTTTTGAAAAATCAATCATTGCGGAATCAGTCTGGGACGGGTTGGCGTATTCCTTTATAGCCGATTCCAGTTCTTCACGCATGCTCGATGGTGTCGATCCTGAATCGTCATGCATACAGGACAATCCAGCATTCAACTCGGCAGCATCATCATCGGTCTGTCTTTGGCAGTCTTGCAACAATCGAACTCCCAGTTCCTTGATGAACTTAATCATTTGCGTTTTCGATGAGCTTTCTAGTTCTGCTGGCACTTGCGTTGACAACGGAAGACCTTGAGGGAACTTCAGCGCTGTTATTATTTCCTTTTGGCACCGTTCGTTGATTCTTTTCGTGATTGCATCGAAGAGGTCGTTTCCAACTTTGGAGTTACTTTTCTTAAGCTTCGAATACAAGAAACTCAAGCTGCCTTCCGCAGACAGCAATGTAGCATCTCGTCTTCCCAATGCTTCCGAAGCGAGTCTGATTGGCTGAAGAGCTTCACTGTCCAAATCACTGTCCAACATAAGACCTGAGAGTCCTATTTCGAAAAATGCCTCTTTGATGCAATCAACACCGCGAATGAAGTGCTTCAGCATCGTTTCAGTCGAGTTCCAACGAGTTTTGACGGCCACACGCAGTTGAAGTGGTTATGTAACATTTTCGTGATTTTTTCTTGAAACAGTGCATTCTTAACAGGCGATTTTCGAAAAAAATTCACGACTCTTCGAATACGCTTCAGAGACTCTCCAAATCGCGTGGTGGTCAAGTCTATAATTGAAATAAATTAACGGTTTTCTTTAATATGAACATGAACATTCCAATATATTTACCCGAAGAACGAACTTCATCATCGTAGTTATCACTATCCGAATCTTCGCTATCTGAATCCTCATTTTCAATTGGTACCGATGGCTGATCCTTGTACAGGACATCGCAAACCCTTAAGGGAATCGCATGGTTGTAACACTGCTGATGAAGGTAATCCGACAATCTTCCAAACTTCGTCATCACTCGAGCTCCGCCAGGCGTTGATGCTACAATGTTTCCATCCTTAATACCGAATTTCCGGACCATATCCTTTTCAGCAGGTAGTGATCCACGAATTTTGCCGAGACCCAGGTTGTAGAATGATCACGTTTGAGTAGCGCTTGATGCTTAGACTTGCCCACTCGTTCAAAGTGAGACTAACCAGTTCACCGCTATCGATACTTTTCACTATTTCATCCCGCGTTTGCTTCTGAGAGTATCCATAGTATTCGACGACCAGCTTCATAACGGATGTATTTGACGTTGGCAGAGAATATCCACGATCTGCGATCGATTGTCTGATGAACTTGCTGCTGGTGATTGCATTGATCGAAAATCCGTCCTCTGCTGCCAGCCGAGCTACAATTTCCGCCAGTGACTGCCGTTTAACGAACTTGAGCATCGGAACTTGTTTCACTGGGACATTCGGTGTGAATGATTTAACTTTCGCAGCAGACTCACTAGAATTTGTTGGTCCATGTCGTGTTTGCTCTTCATGTGCCGGAGCAAGCCACTGGTCGAAGAGCCCAAAATTTGCTCGCACTTCCGACATCGTGCTTTTTTTTGTCATCCGTCATCTTTAGATGGCCCCGTACGAGTTCCTGGATATAATTTTATCCGACACTCTCTCACAGGTGGACGTAGAAGATCGTTTGGTGGAGTTAGACTGTTTGTTCAGAGAGGGATCAAAGCAACGCCAATATTGAAGTCCACTACCGTACCAGGAGAGTCCAACACTACCAGACTGGAATTTTTTGCAGTGCAAGCTAAAATCAACAGCCACAGCATCTGCGTAGTTGTTGTGTATAATCCATCCGGATCAAACCCGTTATTTGCTCAGCAATACGAAAAACTTCTTTTGGATCTACACGAATTCAATTTCGATAGGATCTATCTGGTTGGCGACTACAACATAAATGTTGCTGCTAACCGCCCCTGCGGCAACGCAGCGGCTCTGACACAAATTCACACCTTCTTCAATCTCACGGTCCTACCAACTGGTGCCACACGCATCACCGAACAGATTGCCACCACTATCGACCTACTCGTGACTGACTCCCCTACCTCGATCCGTAAGTCGAAATCTCTTTACGGGTGCTCTATCTCTGATCACGAAGTCGTATACCTGATCGCTGATATACGAGTGCCCCGTGCAACGCCCCAAACAGTGAGAGTTCGAAACATGCGAAGCATCGATGTCGTCCGGCTTCAAGCAGACTTTCAAGCAGCTGATGTTCAAGAAATCTACAACACGGACGATGTCAACCGCAAGGTTGATATTACAACAGCAAAACTACAATCCCTCCTCGAAGTACATGCCCCGGAAAGGATAATTCAAGTCCACGACAAACGAACTCCACGGATTACACGAGACATCGAACAAGCCATCGTAGTACGGGACCTTGCCTACTCGCTGTACGTTCGGAACCCCAATCGTACCAGAGGAAATATCCAGTGGCAAGAATACGGGCGTAACCGCGAATCTTCAATGCCAAAAACAAGTATGCTGACCGAAATTTCTCACACGAGCTTCCAGCCAAACAGCTGTGGAGCAACTTGCGAAGAGAAGGAGTTCATAACAACGCAAAGAAGAACGTCCCTTCTCATGACTGCGATGCCCATCAGCTTAACCAGTTTTTTACTGAAGGACATCTGTCGCTACAAAACAGTCCTGAAACAATTCCACCATCTTCACCTACTGCTCCTGTCAACGTCGAAGAAAAACTCAGTTTCCGTCCCACCAATATCGGAAAAGTAGCCAGAAAGTTGTTCGAGATGAAATCTAACGCTACTGGATGCGATAGTCTCCCAATTTCTTTCGTGAAAATGCTGAGTACTCCCTCTGCTGAATCATGTCTTCAATGCAATCATCGCAGCGAAAACTTTTCCATCCTCCTGGAAAAAAGCATTTGTAACGCCGATCCCCAAATCGTCAAATTCAGCGGCTCCCAATGATTTTCGTCCAATAAGCGTCCTTCCAGCGATCTCGAAGATTTTGGAAAAAGTTCTGCTTGCGCAGATATCGAACCATCTCGACATCAACCCACATCTGATGTCCACTCATCATTCAGGATACCTTCGCGGCTATAGCACTACCACCGCACTTGTAGAAGTCATGCACAACATCTACGCCAATCTTGACAATCAACACTGCACCGTTATGGTGCTCGTCGATCTCTCTCTGGCGTTCAACAGCGTCAAACATCGAATTATGCAGAGGAGATTGAGTCAAGAGTTCGGATTTGCCATCGCAGCTTGTGATCTCGTTTCGTCATTTCTTGAACACCGTAGCCAAGTCGTCAAGCTACTTCTACTGAAAGATGAAACTCCACAAGGTTCCTGTTTGAGTGCCTTGCTATTTAGCCTTTTCATCAATAACCTCTCGAATACGCTCAAATGGAAGTACCATCTATACGCAGACGACCTCCAGTTCTATATATCTGGACCTGTGGATCAGACCGAGAGACTAGTCGATTACATCAACCAAGACTTGAAGTCAATCGAAAACTGGACCACACCAAACTTGCTAACGCCGAACCCTAAAAAATCCCAAGCCATCGTATTTAGCAAAGAAGCACTTGCCCCACAAAACGATATCGTCTTCTGCGGTGAAACCATCCAGCTCACCGATAAAGTAACCAATCTAGGACTCGTCATGGACAAGAAGCACAACTGGGCCCCCCAAGTCAACGAAGTGGTTAGGAAAGTCTACGGCACCCTCCGAACTTTTCGAAGGTTCCAGAGTGTACTCTCGCTGCCCATAAGGAAAAAACTTGTCCAAGCTGTCATCGTACCTCTGTACACATACTGTGATATTGTGTACTATCCAGGGCTGACAGCAGCGCTGAAACAGCAACTACATCGTAGTTTCAAGGCAGCCGTACGTTTTTTTACGGCCTATGCAGACGTGACACCACAGCAGATGTTCGTCATATGATTATAGGCAGAGATCTCCACGAAAACGTTAATCTGCGCATTTGCTGCTTCTTACGGCGCGGTTACCATCGTGAATTACCTGCGTACTTACTTCAAAACCTTCAACCGGGAATCAACAACCGAGCAAAATCCTTCGTCCTACCACATCATTCAACCTCGGGCGGAAAGAGTGTACTCATCAGTGGTGCATCCACCTGGAACCATCTGCCTTTAGCCGTCAGACAACAACCAACTGCAACAACATTCAAGAAAGCCTACCAGGAACTGCACTAAATATGTCGAACGTTTGTCAATATGATAATTACTCTTAGATATAACTAAAGCTTCCCTAATAAAATTTCCTTGTTAACTTCCTTGACCTGAGCAAAAGTTTTGTAACTAACAGGCTGCCGTTTAAATAAACTACTATAACAATTACAATTACAGTTCGCAATTGTATTTAAATGGTTGTGTTTTCAAATCTGGGCTGTGTATTTATAGTAGTTGGGTGTAGGTTTACTTTAATTTTTTTTTTTTTTTTCTTTTTTTTGTGGGGTAACGGAAATTAGTTAATAAATAAAGAAAAAGGAAACAGAGAATGGAAAAAAAATATTATATTGGTATTGGAGATGCGGCGTGTGGGTGCGCGGGGGGGGGGGTGTGTGGTGTGTGTATGGTGAGGGGGAAAACGGATACGAAAAAAAAAAAAAAAAAAGTATATTCGTGTATTGTGTATAATATAGATGTGGGTAGAGAAAAAATATGTATGGGTGTGGTGGGTGTGTTGTTGGCGACGGTACACTGAAATTTATTGGGAAGTATCAAAGCGAAAAATTTGTAAGAAGTGTGTGTCCCGGGAATCCCGAGATTTTCGGGACGGTGAAAAATCTTATCCCGGGATTCGGGAAATCCCGAATTTTTCAAGATCCGGGATTTTTTGTCCCGGGATATCCCGGGTTGGAACCTCTAATTACGGCGACTTAACTACTCAACAGTAGTTCACAGAATGAATGATCATTTTCCTTCGAACGTTCACTGAACCACAAACATCTTCGTTTTCGGTGAAAGTTAGTGTTTTCAATCAAAATAGTATTGCTGTTTTAAGGCTCAGTGGTATGCATTCTTGAAACTCACTAAAAATAATGCATTTTTTATTCATTTTATTGTGAATTATTGATAATCTTAAAACTAATTACAGTTACTTAATTAAGCTGCATGGAGAAACAACGAACGTTTGAGTTTACTCCAGCCATTAGGGTCTGTGCAGACTTATTTGCAACCGATTTAGCTGCTTTTGTACAAGATTCTAGAATTTTTTTCTATAGTTGTTGCTTGTTATTTATATTGAGAGAGTTCTCTCTTCACGAGAGCCCAATACCGCTCGATAGGTCGCAACTCCGCCAATTAGGTGGATTCGCCTCTTTCAGTATAACATGGACTCAATTCGCTTTATACCATTCCAAAACATCTTTGGCGTAGTGACATAGATGCCAAATCAGGACAGAATAGCGAGGGAGCGACATGGCTGCGTAGGAATGGTAACAATCGCTTCTTTAGGCATTTTTAACGGTATATTTCCCGGTTTACCGTTCCGGTAGTGATGAAGCTTTGGCTTGCTCGACCACAGCTGCATATTGACTTCCAAACCAAATATTTTTTGGGAAGCTTGGCCTTTTTCTACGTCCTGAAATGCTCCTCTACGCCGTTCCTTTGCATAGCAGTATAATAAGGCATTCCGGGAAGCTGCTTAAAGTCTTCCAGCACATAAGTTTCATCGTTCATTATCACCCAGGAAAACTTCGTGAAATATTCGCGATACAACTTGCGAGCCCGGGTTTTAGCCGTCACATTCTGTTTATCATTACGGTTCGGTACAGTTTTCTCCTTGAACGACTTCATACCTTGCCAGTGCTTGGCAGTATGTACGAAAGTTGGGGACATTTTTCTTTTTCTAGCCACAGTACGTACCGAGAGATCGAGTCTCTTCTACAATATTTGCTTCACCTTCGCGTCCTTCTGGTGGCTCCTGAGATCCGTTTTTGTGCCGCTCCCAGCCTTTGTGCCTGTTGTCAAACGTGTATCGAAATATTTAAGAACGTTATGGACAGTGCTTGCAGGAAAACCAAGCTTCTTTGCAAATTTTCTTACTGACGGATCCGGATTTTCATTGCGACCGCACACAATTGCTTTTCGCACTTGCTCTTCTTTCGACGCCATCTTCGATCTAAAAGCTTGTATTATCACCAAAAATTGATTTTACACAATAAACAGACATACGTTCACCAGTCTGCGAAATATTTCACGCGTTGTTGAAGTTTTTCAAAGAGATGTGCGTTTTTAGGGGTGTCCAGATTTTGTCGCGAACAAGCTTGAATTGAAACTAGAATTATTTGAAATAACAGTACATCTAATTCAGGTTCTCTTTGTACACACTAAGCTCAGTTTGCCAATGATTGCAAAAAAAGTGCACGTACTCGTTTATTTATTAACTTCACCCATATTTTAGTTAATTTGTATGGGAAAATATACACAGATAAAAAGAAACATTGCATTTTCTGCGTTATCTAATGCACAAAAAGGAAATGCTGGATTTGCCAGAAAATAATGAGATATTTCATGTAAATTTAAGCCATATAACGCCTGAATCTAGCGTGTTGTATTAAACATTGTTGTATGGCGCATGAAAGGTTGCAAACAATTTCTTCGTTTATGCCTCATTTGGCTTGGATTTAAACGAGACGAAATTTTACGCACCTGTTAAAATTCATTATTTTTTTTTGTGTACTCAAATATGTACCCATAAATATGTATGTGTACTTTTCGCGATTATGGTATTCTTCGCCCATATTTGGGTAAACTGAACATAGCGTGTAGGTTTTTTACACTCCGTTATATTTTATTACTTGTACTTTTGAAAATTTAATTTTAAGTGGACTACTAAAGTGATCCACTTTTAGAAATTGAGTAACATTTCCGGAGAGAAAAAAGATATACAATTGTAATCAAAAATAGAGTAAAATTCTATAGAAATATCGATTCACATCTCATGATTGCTGTTAAGCTGTTGTCAATGTTAATTTTTTTCTCTTCTCATTTTCATCGTTATTATTATTTATCTCAGTCTCGGTTCTGTCACAACTAGAAAGGATGAAAAAGTAATGGCCCAAACACAATCATAACGGAAGCTGAACGGCAACGGCAACGGAAAAGCCTGACCTGATTGAGTCTGCTTGTCAGAAAGAAAAAAGGCTGGATCCAAGCCGGTTCTAATTGGACATATTGAAGTCATTAGCAACAACTGCCAAACTAGCCGTTTGCCGTTCCGTGTCCGTTATCATTGTGTTTGGGCTATAACTCCCAACTTAGTAACGACTTTGTTTTATCAAGATTGCTCACTTTTTAAAGTGTTTACCCTAAGGGGGGGAATTGGGGGGTGGTTGGGGGGGGTTTTGGGGGGGGGGGGTGGGTGTGGTTTTTTTGTTTTGGTGGGGGAGGGGAAGGGGTGAAGGAAAAGGTTGGGGGAGGGGAGGGGGGGAGGAGAGGGGGGTTGGGATGGGTGGGGAGAGTGGGAGGGAGGGGGAAAGGAAGGAGGGGGGAGGGAAATAAAAGGGGGGAAAGGAATGATCCAGCGTATCAAGAGGCGAAACCACCTGAAGACCTACAAGAAGCAGAAAATCTCGAAACAAAGTGCAGAACAGAAGAAGCGAGCAGCAACAAGGGCCCGGAAATTGTATTCGCGTCTTTTGCAGCGTCCGCATGCATGCGTTTTGATGGACGATGAGACCTATGTAAAGGAGAACTTTACTGCTGTCGTTGGAGAGGATGTGAGCGATGCGGACAGGTCGATTCAAGTGGAGAAATTCGGTCGAAAGGTACTGGTATGGCAAGCAATATGTTCCTGTGGTTTGAAGTCAACCATTTTTTACACTACCGGAACTATAAATGCGGAAACCTATCGATCTGAGTGTCTCCAGAAGAGATTGTTGCCTTTATATAAGAAGCATAGTACACCTCCACTGTTTTGGCCGGATTTAGCGTCGGCTCACTATGCCAAAACCACTCTCAATTGGCTTGCGGAAAAGGGTATAGATTTCGTTGAGAAAAATATCAATCCACCAAATTGCCCTCAGTTTCGACCCATCGAACGTTACTGGGCAATCGTGAAGAGGGTCATGAAGAAGACTAGTAAGGCAGCTGGGAACATGCAGGAGATCAAAAAAATTTGGGCTCAAGCGTCCAAAAAATGCGATGCAACACTTGTCCGGAACTTGATGAAGAGCATTCGATCCAAAGTTCGAAAATTCGTGAAGGAATAACTTAAATTTCATCCGGTCTTCATTATATTCAAGTTTAACCTCGTACAATAAAGGATCAATTTTTTGTATGAATAAAATATCGGTTTTCAACATAATTTGAAAGAAAGTTTGTGGATAGCTTATTTTCGATACACTCCTTATTTCTAGGGTTATAATTCATTAGGGTGAATTTACAATTGAGAGACTCTCTCTTGCCTCGTTCTCTTTCATTAATTACAGCGCGATTATAAAACTATGGATTGATTTTTTTACACAGATTGCAAGATAAGAGTGCTGGCTAGCATATGGGGCAAACAGGCAAACGAAAAATGTGAAAATTATTTAGCTATTGGTGAAAGAGAAAGTAAACAGAAAGAGTCTCTCAATAGGGTATTATAGGGGTATGTGGATTATTACATTGTTCTATAATAAATATAATAATATACCGGCATTTAATTTATTTTTGAATTTTGTTAAGCGAAACTATTGAAAAAAACAATTTCAAAATATAATGATTGCAAGACAACACCATCATATTTCACCATGAAACACGCTACAAAAAACAGGCTAACTAAACCAACGAACTAACCATTGATTTCTAGCATACATAAGTTGACATATATGTCATAATGGTTACTGAAAATTAAGTGCTGTCACTTTGTATAAATGTCACTTTGTGAAACTGCATGTCAGTTTGTGAAAATAATAATGATTAGATTTGTCTTGCTTAAATCCAACTAATCCACCATGTACCTATGTACAACAAGAACAAAAATGAAGCTAACCTACCCCCTACACTGAATATGCGAAACACCTAATTGGTCTGCCGTGTTGCAGTTTGGCTCAAATTAACTGTTAATATTTCGTTCGTTGAATGTACAACGTGCTTGCTAGTTTTAACATGGCAAATAGAGATTTATATATGGATACTAATAAAAAATGTTGCTCATTTTCTCCAGTACGCGGCTTTTCAAGCAACGCCATGTTGAGCCGGTGCGTGGTAATGAACATTTCAATGAGCGCAAGAGACATTTCAATCAAACATACTCTTTAATCGGTAAATTTATTTGATCGTCCTGAAAAGAACGGATTTTAGTTTTTTACGGAGGAACATGGTTCGCGATTGAAATTTTCTTCTCTGTCTTCTTGGGCTGCAGGACGGCCTGAGTGTATGGCAGCACGTAATAATACGATAAAAATTAACATTTACACCGTCTTCATCTCGAATTTGTGCAGACTGAACATTGAACATAGAACGAATTACAACGAATAACTTAACCTAACTTCAAGTGGACCAGTTTGGACATTTTCGTGTTGCAAAAAAATCCACAGGCTGGAGCGGGAATCGAACCCTCACTTTATAGCAATGAACGACGGGTAACGCCGCTAACCACTTGACCACGAAAATGATTTGGCCATTTTCTCCGGGACGCGGCATTTTCAACGCCATGTAGAGCCAGTGCGTGGTAATGAAAATGTCCATGAGCTGAAGAGAAATTTCTATCAAACAAACTCTTTAGTTGGTAACTTGATTTGATCGTCCTGAAAAGGACGGATTTTAGTTGATAAAAGTTTGTTCAGCTCCTCGTCGTTGCGGATGGCTAGCTGCAGGTGACGTGGATGATTGTTCTTGGTCTAGTCTTCTTGTGTTCACGGGCAGCGTTTTCTACCAACGTGCTCGCCGAACACGTCTGTCGCATAAGGGTGCACAGCGAGAACTGATGATTGGTCGGCCGTCCCCACATGTTTGATAATCGCTGGCACGGTAACTGTGCCAGTATTAACCAATCAGAGCTTGGCACAAATATGATGCCATTTTCGACCAATAGCGTTGTGCATTTAAACATTCTTCCTTAAAGCTCTTTTTAATTAGTTTAAACAAATGTAATGAATTTAGTTATTAAATGGGATTCAGCTTTGATGTTCCGCCTTTCGAATGAAATACTTATCGTAAAATATCTGTTGGCCAGAGAGGAGATATTATCGTTCAAAGTCTCCAAACCCGCGTAACGCTTGCGATTTCAGAAATTTTAGAACGGCGCCCCTATACAGGAATAGAAAAGAGAGACGTAAGTCCTACGTCAAAAAAACCTAGATTTTTACTCTCGCACTTAGAATCAGCATGACGTAACTGTGACGATTAAATTTGCCGTATTTTCATTAACACGACAAATCCATCCAGTTTTCTGAATATTTTTATATCGAATTCGTTTATTCTCGGGGTTTAGGTCAGTGCGAACCTTTAACTGAGGTTGATTTCACACATATTCTAATAAACTGACGATTATCAAAACACAGATGCAGTTTTGAAACCCAATCTAATTTGAAACTGGATCAAACACGAATTCGCTATTTTTTTTATTTTAAGGACCGTGCAAATTCGTAGTTGCTACTCCCTTACTGACAGAACTAGTGGAATTGCACAGAGAACCACATAGATGGAGCTTGGGAGTAGCTTTACATCTTCAATGTACAAGTTCACTAATTCTATTTATAGATCAGTACCGGCGCCGGCCACATCCTCACGGTCTTTTGGGGAAGGGGGAAGGATGATTAGTTTGGCAATCGTTGTTATTAGAGACCGTGAACACCACTACACTCTACAATTGCCAAGGGAAGGATAGTTGTGTTAGTGAGGCAGGTTATTTTTAGATAATGGATGCACTGTGGTAAGTGATACGATCAATGAAAGAAAGCGCAGTAGACTGCGTTTTATTTTAAATCTAGTGGTGATAGAAAGAGGTAAGTGAAAAATGGCAAGGAAGGGGACGGGCCTGGGATTGAACTCCCGACAATCTACTTAGTAAGCAAAACGGGTAACCACTGAGCTACCCAGCCGCGTCTGGATCAAACACGATTTGGCTATTTGTAATTTTCACTAGATAGTTGGATGAAGCAATTGCTCATCTAACATCCAGTAAGTTGAAAAGTACTCGTATCTTAATAGTTACTCTCTGAATATGCCAGGAATTCAGTTAAATAAACAATACCTACTATAAGAATTTAAGGAGTTTTTCATAAGCCGCATTTATAATTCTCATTGAGGTTAGCTTAGTTTTTGTCTAAATATATTGTTGTAATTTTTCAGCATAAACTTTAAATGATTCTCTCAGAGATCTCTTTTTTTGTTGATATCTTCCATTGAAAACAAAGTCGCTTTTTGTATAGATATGAGTACGACATGTAGGCGATATACGTACAGTTTACATAGTGTACGTGTAGGCATGCACATGTATGCAATTCTGTGTAGTGAATATCATAATTAAAAATTATTGTCGTGTTATATTAAATAATCGTGCTAGTAAAACGCTAGTAAAATATCGTGCTCTAGTAAAACCAGTGTTTATCCAACCGTGAAAATTGTTGTCGAAAATAGGCAAAAACTGGTAGAGAATAGGACTTCCATTTCTTAATTTCAGTGGCTACGAAGATTTCACGGCCAGAAATTTAACTCAAATTTGAGTCGTTTTTGATTTAGAATCATCAAAGGTGAAGTCTCTCAAATTAAAAATAACTGAATTAATCAGGTGAATGTTTCCGATTCGTCAACTTGTCATTTGAAAACTCAATTTGCTGCACTCGACAATAGAGAGGCTGTAGATCGAGGGCGAAACAGGCCTATCTAACAGAGAATAGGCTTTTTTATTAGGGTTTGGGGGAGTTTGCTCACGTTAACTAGCGATGGTTTAAACGAATCAATACGGATGGGTAGTATGAAGATTGTACCAAAAAAAAATAAAAACACTTTCTTTTGTGCATAACTTTTTATTGCATGGCACTATGTTAAGAATATCCAAATCTCGCGACAAAAATCGATAACTCGAAAACCATTAACTTTAGACATATGATGTCTTGGGAAGAATAAATTTAAAAAAAACAAATCTATCTTTTGGTTTGGGTGGTGACTAGGGTGGTCCTGTAATGTTCATAATACAAATTCTAACTTTTTATTCATATGATTTAGAGGAATTGTTGCTCCTACAGAATTTAATTTAATGAAACTTTGCTCAAAAAACCTAACTTCTATCTCATCTACGTTTCGTTTTATAACAACAACTGTTTTTTAACTGTCCATAAGGTGAGACTTAAAATAACAATTTTTTTTGCTCTAATTTTTTTTTATTTCAATTTGAATTTGAAAATTTTGTTCAGATAACTTTAAGAACATACAAAGACGCACATTTAAAAAAATCAAGATGGTTGCTAGGTATTGTATAAAAAAAGTTATAGAGGTTGAAGTGTAAAACAAATACGGTTTTTCAAGATATCTTACTCATTTATTGGCAAATATTTGCAAACACAGAATACATGAACTGAAAGTAAAAACTTTCATCTACAAGATCTTAGCAAAATCGTTTGTCCCCTTTTGTCCCAATATGGAGCAAAACTCATTTAAAAATTGGTCGTTTTGCATTTTTTCTGCATAACTTTCAATCTGCAGCATCAACAATTCAAGCCGAAAAATGCATTAGGTCCTAAGTAACATTAAGAGATTCTCTTCGTCGAATTTCTCTTTCGCTAATAGTGTGTCTATTAAACAATTTCCTGGTGTTTTTGACGTATTGGATCCTTAATTACACTTTATATTACGGTTCAGTGTGTTGAAAATACTTGAACATGTTTTTACATAGCTGTAGGAACGCAAAAAGAAAGTCGACATAGAGAGTCTCCCAATGTTACTTAGGACCTAAATGCACTGTTTATCTTGAATTATCATCAAAGTGCCTAACAACGTGAGATTTTTATGAAAATGTTTACATTTTTTTGCTAACCCATCTCAATTTATTTATTAACATTTATATCACAGACAAACAGACATAACACATTGAGAATTTTGCACTACAAATCATCGTCACTAACGCAGCTGGGTGATAAAGCTGGGGGTGATAAAGCTGAACAGATGGGGGTAGTGTGCTGACGTCAAACATAAGAGAATCCACTACGTGCGCCATCTGTGGAGAAACTTCCAACTAAGAAACATTTGAATGACCGTTTAAGGTGTAATTGTATTTGACAAAGTGGTTATCGAGATGGCTTTCAAGCAAATGTGTTTCGACAAAAAAATATGGGCGCGATCGTGGATTTCGCAGGTGGATTGCGAAACAGTTGGGAATGGACAATTCGACCGTGTCCCGTGTGGTAAAATCGTTCAAGGAGACCAAGACGACCCAGTGGCGAGCTGGCAGCGGGAAAAAAATCGAAGACGACCGACCCCAGGAACGCAAGGAGGGTGAGGGATTACTTCAAGCGTAATCCGAACTATTCGATTCGGGACGTAGCCAAGCCGGCCAATTATTCCGTCTGGTTCTTCCAGCAGATAATGAAGTGGGCCGGACTGCATGTCTTCAAGGTAAGGAAGCCGCTAAACCAAACCGATTAATAGAATACGATGGCTTAATCCCGCGCCAGAAAGCTGTACCGCGAGTGGTTGGTGCAGCCGCAATGCATCGTAATGGACGACGAGACGTACATTAAAGCGGACGCCAAGCAGATCCCCGGGCTGGAGTTTTTCGTCGGCAAGTCCCGCCTGGATGTTCCGGAGAAATTCCAGAAGAGGATGGTCGAAAAATTTGCAAAGAAGTACTTGGTGTGGCAGGTGATCTGTGGGGGCGGTAAATCTAGCAAAGCGTACATAACGACCCACACCATCAACGGCCAAATATATAAAGAAGAATGTCTCCAGAAGCACCTGCTGCCCTTCCTCCGGTCCCACGAAGCTAACACTCTGTTTAGGCCGGATCTGGCATCGTGCCATTACGCGAAAACGGTGATTGAGGAGTACGAAGCCAACGATGTTGTTTATGTGCCGAAGGAACATTCTGAGCGATCTGAAAAGCAAGCTCCGAAAAACATGGGAACGACGAGGATTTGAATAGAAAGTGAGTTAGAATGTGTGGATGAAAGTGTGTTAGAAAGATGGCGCAAGTGTTGCACAGGATTTGATGGGTAGCGTTAAGTCCAAGTTGCAGGCATTTAGCCTACGAGAGGAGTTTGAATAAAACAACTTTGCAAAAACATAGCTAATGTGTGTTTATTTATTCCCTGAGGGTTTCAACAATATCCGACTTGAAATATGACAATAATTATGCAATGATGTCCCATGGAGCTTTACCAACTAATAAGTACGATGGAGTCCTCGTATATCGCCTTATTGATCATGCTCAACATCAAGACCTGAACTCAACAATAGTTTGGAGTTCCGTTGATATTCTGAGAATACTGTAATATGTCAGCAATGATTTTCCTGTAGCCTTTACAGCTAAGAAGTAAGGTCAAAATACTCTGAACCTCCTTGTCGATCTTCTGCAACATCAAGATCTGAACTCAAGGACAGTTTTGATGATCTAGATGTTCTGTTCAATATTTTTTCTAGTTTAAAGAGTAATTTTTGAGCAAGTTTGGAAAATGAAATTCCTCTGGAACTCTAAAAGCCAAATTTTGATAGCAAATTTAAATTTTGGGTCAAAAAGATTGTACTCGAAATAAATGCAACCGACAAAAATGGTGAATTTTTGGTGATCATTTTTGTCATTTATTTCGGGTACAATCTTTTTTATCCAGGATTTAAATTTGCTGTCAAAACAGGCTTTTAGAGTTACAGAGGAATTTTATCTTGAAAACTTGTTAAAAAAGTAACTCTTTCGAATAGATATAGAAACTATTGAACAGGTATGATTACGGAGACAATGATGATCAAGATCATCCAAACTCCTAAACGCTCCTAAAACAAAACCACTCTGTTATACAAGTGAAAATACCTATTTAGTTGACTGGAAAACATTGCATGTTGGGCAGGTCAGTGAGATGTTGATAATTGCCTCAGAAACGCACCAAAGCGATCGAATTGTACAAGGTCCGGCAATTTATGTGCTACATAGAGATCTACATGTAACAAAAATGTTTAGGTTCAAATTCACACCTATTCACTTGAAACAGGAGGTGTTCTTATGGTATTACCCAAGCAACGAAAAACCATCATAATTGGTTGCAGCAACTTGATTGTGACTTAATTGAGTCACATTGCAGTAACTTCAACCGGTTCGCAATAAGTGTGCAACTAGGGTAGATCCCATTCAGCCACTTGATGCCTTGTCAGATTATCCAAAAGGCGATGTTTCGTAAAGCAGATCATAACCTCCAACATACTCCATACAGAAAAAAACGCCGAATTCAGGTCAGGTGAATCCACTAGCCACTCCGTGGAAATGTATCCTGGAAAGTATTCAGCTCTTCACAGTTGAGTCTGTTTCGCTTTATGAGCCGGTGTGGAGTCCTGTTGGAAAACCCAAGATGTTGAGCCAAAATGAGCTTGTGCCCACGAGTCAACAATATTATGTAAAACATGCAAAATTCATGGGTGCTGGCGCTACCATGGTTCAGATTTTCGCAATTTGGCAAGTGTTGCAGAAATTTCGTGAACATAACCTGCACAAACGTCATCTTTCTATCGATTGCAAATCAGCTTATGACATAATGGATCGATACTAGTTGTGGCAGATAATAAACGAATATGTATTTCCAAGCAGAGATGCCTTGAGTTATGTGTGTCGTCCGAGTCTCAGACACACTCTCGAGTCCCTTCGAATTTCGAAGAGGGTTACGGCAAGGTGATGGATTTTCGTGTTTGCTATTTAACATTGCATTGCTTCGCGTGATTTGAAGAGCGAGGATTGACACGAATGGTGCGATCTTCAAGAAGTCCGTTCAATTTTTAGGTTCACCGGCGACGTTGATATCGTAGCACGTAACATTGACACGATGGCGGAAACGTACATCAGACTTTAGGCTGAAGCAAATTAGATTAAGCTTGTCATTAATGCGTCAAAGACAAAATACAATGCGGGAAGAGGCTCATGAGATAAAAATGGTAGACAACCACAATGAGTTCAGATTGACGGTGATAAAATTGCGGCGATATACGAATTCATGTATATGGGCTCATTGGTGATAGTCGATAACGACACCAACAGAGAGTTACGAAGGCACATTATGGCTGACAATCATGCCTACTTTGAACTCCAAAGAACGCTAAGATCGAGCAACGTTTGCCGAAGACATTAATTAGACCGGTAGTCCTCTACGGCCTCGAAATAGAAAAGGTTCGTGGTGGACCAACGTGCCCCTGGTGTCCTTGAACGGAAGGTGTTGCGTACGATCTACGGTGGAGTGCAGATGGAAAACGGAACGTGGAGGAGGCGAATGAACCACGAATGCATTAGGGTAAAATCGGCGCGTGGGGGGGTGCATAAGGCGGGGGTAAAGTCGAAGAACCGGGGAACAAAGGGGACGGCAGTGAATGACTAATGGAATGACTTCAAAAGATAGGTGGCTAACCAATGACGGACGGGCGGAATGGATCAGGGGGGAGGCCACTCCCGTTTTTGGTTTTTAGGTATGGGTTAATGGGCGGTATTTACACATAAAGATAATTAAATAAAATAATAAGATACAAGCTAGACTGACCAGATAGCAACCATCCTTCGTTTACATGGGGCTGGCTATAAACTGTTTCTAAATGTACACACCACAATGCTGAGTTGTATTCGACTCCTTTTCGTCAAAAGAGGAGTCTCGCAAATAAGGAATGTATCGGAAATAAGCGATCCAGCGCAGTTCCTTTCAACAGTATGTTGAAAAACGATATCTGATTCATACGGAAAATTGATCCTGTTATTATACGAGGTCTATAGTTGAACATAATGAAGACCTATGAAATTTAAGTTATTCCTTCACGAATTTTCGAACTTTGGATCGAATGCTCTTCATCAAGTTCCGGACAAGTGTTGTATCGCATTTTTTGGACGCTTGAGCCCAAATTTTTTTGAACTTCTGCATGTTCCCAGCTGCCTTACCAGTCTTCTTGAAGACCCTCTTCACGATTGCCCAGTAACGTTCGATGGGTCGAAGCTGAGGGCAATTTGGTGGATTGATATTTTTCTCAACGAAGTCTATACCCTCTTCCGCAAGCCAATTGAGAGTGGGTTTGGCATAGTGAGCCGACGCTAAATCCGGCCAAAACAGTGGAGGTGTACTATGCTTCTTATATAAAAGCAACAATCTCTTCTGGAGACACTCAGATCGATAGATTTTCGCATTTATAGTTCCGGTAGTGTAAAAAATGGTTGACTTCAAACCACAGGATCATATTGCTTGCCATACCAGTACCTTTCGACCGAATTTCTCCACTTGAATCGACCTGTCCGCATCGCTCACATCCTCCCCAACGACGGCAGTAAAGTATTGTGGACCTGGAAGGGTTTTTGAGTCCTCCTTTACATAGGTCTCATCGTCCATCAAAACGCATGCATCCGGACGCTGCAAAAGACGCGAATACAATTTCCGGGCCCTTGTTGCTGCTCGCTTCTTCTGTTCTGCACTTTGTTTCGAGATTTTCTGCTTCTTGTAGGTCTTCAGGTGGTTTCGCCTCTTGATACGCTGGATCATTCCGACACTCGTTCCTGCTTTTTTGGCCAAATCACGTTTGACATTGATTTGTTCTTCATGATTAGAATACCACTTTTTGCTCCAGTTTCGGGTTGGAAGAACCGGGTTTTCTGCCTCTTCCTGGTAGCTCATCCAAAGAGTAGTCTTCCCCAAACTTAACTTAATGATGGTTTTAACACTTGCATGATGAATTCCAAACCGCTTCGCCAATTTTCGCATAGTAATACCCTTCTCACTTAGCCATGTGTCCAGAACCTTAATTTTCACTTCCTTTTCAATACACGACATTTTGAAAACGCAGAATTTGAACCGCACAAACAAGTAAACAAAAGAAAGCTGACAGTCATACGCACAGCATGCAGTGTTCAGAGCATAAAATCCATCACAAATACATGCGTAAAACGCAAATGTATGTTGATAGTTTATATTCGATACACTCCTTATTATTGAGATTGACAAGTCAACAAATCAGAAACATCCGTCTGATTCAAGTATATCGGATTTATAGGTTTGTCAATCTCGAATCGGATTTACACAGATTTGAGTGACACCACATCCAACGATAATGAGTCGAAAACGACTCAAGATCGAGTCCAATGGAGCAGGTTTTTACGAGCTGTAGACTTCATTTGAATCAAACAAACCAACAATACTGAAATATGAACGACAAAGTTCTTCATTTTAATTTGCTTGTCTGTCCCGTATCAGAAATAATTGATGACTACCACTTATTGATTTACCGATGCAAACAAGATGTGAAATTAACTGCTAATGTGTTAACTCCTAGCACAATTTTATCAATATTCACCAATAACATCTCTCAATTTTTCTTTTTCTTTTTCAGGTGCGTTTAACTCAAATTCAATGTTTCAAGCAGTAAACCAAGGCAAGTACTTTATTTTTCAACCGACATGCACCCCAAAAAACAGATCTGAACGCATCTTCCTAATTATTTTCAAAATTACCATTCTCCCCTCTATGCCATTACGAAATCAATTGTGTTTCCCAGGGCCACTGCCAGAATGAATACGGCATATCATTCGGAGAGATCGAATAAACGCAAAGCATACTAATACTTCATCGAACCCAATCGATAGCGACGCACCGCATCGCTTATCGCTTCGATTGTGGCGATCACCTACGGGGTAGAGGGGTGAATTTGAATTTCCAAACAGGCAACAACTGGTAACATATTTGATATTATTTTTCTTTCATTGGGATTAAAAACGCGCAAAACTATACCTACGTAGAAAAACACCGACCTAATCTGTTTCAACGAGTCCTGAGGGGTGCGTAGTTTTAACAAAAAATAAAAGGGGACGAATCTCAATTGCTTCCTTAGAGTCTTCCTTCTGCAGATCAAAGCAGGCAACGCACCATTGAAGGGATTTATTTTATTGCGTCTGACATTGGCAGTCGGTAGGGCCCATTCGAAACTATTTAGCCTACTGCGAATGTGTAAATGTTCCCATTCGAAAATTATTTAATGTGCTTTTTTTTGTCTGCTAACTTTGTTTCACAACCCGGTTGAGTTTGAAAGTCTGTCACGTGAATGGTTTCGGATTAAAAGGATTTTCCCTAAGTCCTACTTTATTTTCATTGACTGTCGCATTTAATTTGGCACCGAAGGGTGAAATCGGTGCGAATGTGGTTGCAGGTAGGACCACAGTGGATTTTCATTCGATTTAATTGCGTTTTGGAGATGTCCGTTGGCTTGGATTTAACATTTTTCGATGTATTGAGTACGTATTCAAAAATCGTTTTCCTGATCCTATCGTCCCCTTGGGACAGGTTCACAATCTTCACCCCACCCAAATCCACCAACAGACGAAAGCAATCTTCTCGGAGGCGTTTCATCTTCCGACTTATTTTGCAAGGCAAAATAGCAAGAAAATGCACGAATTACGTATTTATTCAGCAAATCATATTCAAATTTTCCGGTTTCCCGTCCTCCTCCATTTCCTGTTCAAAGCAAGTTTAGAGCCGTGAAGGAAGGAGGTGAAATAAAAACCATCTAATATTTTCACTTTTCCCGTCCGCATTGATCCGAGCCAAGCCAGGAGAATGTGGTAATAGCAAAAGGTGAGCGGGAACGTCTTAATACAGTCGAATGGTGCTCCCGATACCTACGGAAATATATTCCATTGTTTTATGAGATAGGGGAAGTAAACAAAAAAAAAAAGAAACTCTCGAGCTTATTTGCTATTCATACTTCTTAATAGATGAGTTTTCCAGAGTCTAGTCGGGGCGGGAGAGGCAGGAAGATCATCCTGTTTGGTGACTTTCTTTCCCTTTGGCTGAGTTCATCTGCTGGAATTTCGTACATACGGTAATGCGGATCGGAAGACTTACGCAATCTATCAAAAGAAAAGAGCCTTTTCGACGGGCTGCTGAGAGGGAATTGGTTTTTGATTCCTTACTTCTTAGTTAGGGTCTTTTTGTTTTATAAAGGAGAGTCCCCTCAGTGCGTTTATTTGCATCATTGAGATAATTATGGGTTTATTCATGAATTTGGCGCACAAATTGGATTTTCTAAGCGCATGGTAAAAAAGAAGGGGTCTAATTTGAATATCAAGTCTTTACGTAAGTAATGAAAGCAGTTTCGGTTGTTGTTGTACATTTCAGCCCTGTAAAGACAATTAGTGGTGCTGCATGATTATAACTTAAGGTACAGTGGGGCAAGTGGGTAAAGAAAATCATATAGTTAATGTCTGTTGCGTGTTAACATTATATATGAAAATAAATCCAGATGACTTTGTCTTGATTATTATATTCAATCAATTCTATGCTGGCATACGTACTTGACCTTTATTTAAAAGTGTATGGAAAAAATAGGATCAATATTTAGGGAACGTTTAAAAATTTTCATCTACCCCACATGTTATTTATTTATTCAAATAGCCATACATCGTATTTACGATATGACTTCATCTACAACATTTCGCCAATATACTCGGTCTATGGCTGCCTCTCTCCAACCTCGTTGACGACCCACACTCGCCAGATCCTGTTGCACCTGGTCCGCCCATCGTGCTCGCTGTGCCCCACGCCTTCTTGTACCGGCCGGATTCGAGACACCATTTTTGCAGGGTTGTTGTCCGGCATTCTCGCAACATGCCCTGCCCACCGTATCCTTCCAGCCTTCGCGACCTTCTGAATGCTGGGTTCGCCTGGGTTCAGCGAGCTCGTGGTTCCATGTTCGCCGCCACACTCCATCCTCCTGTACGCCGCCAAAGATGGTCCTAAGCACCCGGCGTTCGAAAACACCAAGTGCTTGCAGGTTCTCCTCGAGCATCGTCCACGTCTCGTGCCCGTAGAGAACAACCGGTCTTATCAGCGTTTTGTAAATGGTACATTTAGTGCGGGGGTGAATCTTTCTTGACCGCAAGTTCTTCTGGAGCCCGTAGTAGGCACGACTTCCACTGATGATGCGTCTTCGGATTTCACGGCTGTTGTTGTTGTCAGCCGTAAGCAAGGATCCAAGGTAGATGAATTCTTCCACCAACTCGAATGTATCCTCGTCTATCGTAACACTGCTGCCTAGGCGGTCCCTGTCGCACTCGGTACCTCCTGCTAGCATGTACTTTGTTTTTGACACATTCACCTCCAGTCCGACTTTCGCAGCTTCGCGTTTTAGGCGAGTGTACATTTCTGCCATCGTTTCAAATCTTCTGCCGACAGTGTTCATGTCATCCGCAAAACAAACGAACTGACCGGATCGAGTGAAAATCGTACCCCGGCTGTTGAGCCCGGCTCTTCACATGACACCTTCTAGCGCAATGTTGAACAACAGGCACGAAAGTCCATCACCTTGACGTAGTCCCCGGCGTGATTCAAACGAGCTGGAATGTTCGCCCGAAATCTTCACGCAGTTTCGCACACCGTCCATCGTAGCTTTAATCAGTCTAGTGAGCTTCCCGGGAAAGCCGTTCTCGTCCATAATCTTCCACAGCTCTATGCGGTCGATACTGTCGTACTCCGCCTTGAAATCGATAAACAGATGATGCGTCGGGACCTGGTATTCGCGGCATTTTTTGAGGATTTGCCGTACAGTAAAGATCTGGTCCGTCGTCGAGCGCCCGTCGATGGAACCGGCCTGATAACTTCCCACGAACTCATTTACTTTTGGTGAAAGCCGGCGGAAGATGACCTGGGATAGCACTTTGTAGGCAGCGTTTAGGACTGTGATCGCTCGGTAGTTCTCACACTCCAGCTTGTCGCCTTTCTTGTAGATAGGGCATATAACCCATTGCTTCCACTCCTCCGGTAGCTGTTCTGTTTCCCAGATTCAGACTATCAGCCGATGCAGATAGATGGCCAGCCTTTCCAGGCCCATCTTGATGAGTTCAGCTCCGATGCCATCTTTGCCATCTGCTTTGTTATTCTTGAGTTGTTGGATAGCATCCTTAACTTCCCTCAGCGTGGGAGCTGGTTCGTTCCCATCCTCTGCTGTGCTGACGTAGTCATTTCTTCCACCGACTTGGACTTCAACGTCCTCTGCGTCATTCAAGTGTTCGTCGTAGTGCTGCTTCCACCTTTCGATCACCTCACGGCCGTCTGTCAGAATGCCCCCATCTTTATCCCTACAAATTTCGGCTCGCGGCACAAAGCCTCTTCGGGACGTGTTGAGCTTCTGATAGAACTTCCGTGTTTCTTGGGAACGGTACAGCTGCTCCATCGCCTTGCACTCAGCTTCTTCCAGGCGGCGTTTCTTTTCCTGGAATAGGCGGGTCTGCTGCTTCCGCTTCCGTTTATAACGCTCCTCGTTCTGCCGGGTCCCGTGCTGTGGCATTATTGCCCGCGCTGCGTTCTTCTCCTCCAAAACCTCCCTGTACTCTTCGTCGAACCAGTCGTTCCCTCGACTCCGCTCAACGTACCCGACGACGTTCTCTGCTGCGTCGTTGATGGCTGCTTTGATATTCCTCCAGCAGTCCTCGAGAAGGGCTTCGTCGAGCACACCCTCATCCGGCAACGCTGCATCGATATTCTGCGCGTAGGCCGTGGCGACATCCGGTTGCTTCAGCCGCCCTAGGTTGTACCGTGGCAGGCGTCAGTACCGTACGTTGTTTACGACGGATAGTTTTGGGCGCAGTTTTACCATCACTAGGTAGTGGTCGGAGTCGACGTTAGCGCTACGATAGGGCCTGACGTCGGTAATGTCGAAAAAGTGCCGTCCATCGATTAGAACGTGGTCGATTTGCGATTCTGTCTGCTGCGGTGATCTCCAGGTGTACTTATACTGGAGGCTGTGCTGGAAGTAGGTACTACGAATGGCCATATTTTTGGAGGCGGCGAAATCAATAAGTCGGAGGCCGTTGTCGTTCGTTCGCTGGTGAGCGCTGAACTTTCCAATAGTCGGTCTAAATTCCTCCTCATGGCCAACCTGAGCATTGAGGTCCCCGATGATGATCTTGACGTCATGGTTTGGGCAGCGGTCGTACTCACGTTCGAGCTGCGCGTAAAATGCCTCTTTGTCATCATCGGTGCTTCCAGAGTGTGGGCTGTGCATGTTGATAATGCTGAAGTTGAAGAACCGGCCCTTGATTCTCAACCTGCACATTCGGTCATTGATCGGCCACCACTCGATCACGCGCTTCTGCATGTCACCCATCACTATAAAAGCTGTGCCGCAGCTCTGGTAGATGGTATGGTTACCTCTAAACGTACGCACCATGGATCCCTTCCAGCACACCTCCTGCAGCGCTACGATGCCAAACTTACGATCCTTCAGTGCATCGGAGAGTATGCGGGTACTTCCGACGAAGTTGAGCGATCGGCAGTTCCACGTACCGAGTTTCCAATCGCTAGTCCTGTTTCGTCGCTGTGGTCCTCGCCGATTGTTCTGGGTCGTATTCTGCTGTAAATGTTCCTGTGCTTGCTTTTTTTACGGCTGGCTTGTAGGGCCTGATACCAGCCCCTTACTTTCCGGAGGACCATAGTGCTCAGTTGAATTTAGAGTCCCACGCTGGCACATGGACGGTGATTCAGCCGCCCCTGACATGGGGAACAGACGCTGTTTTGAGCCGCTCCTAACCTGGAGAACAAACGCTCTGGTGCTGCATTGGCATTTCCTCCGAATGCAGGTGCTAAATAGCTTGTTTATAGCGCCGCTGCTCGCTACCCCACATGTGGGACAAGTGAAAAAAATATTCGTAATAGAGTTTTGCCCAAAAAAATAATAATATTAATTTTCGGAATGATTGCTAAACACTCAAAAATTTAAGCAAACAACAATAACTTTATTTTATTCAATCGAACATAATTGATTTATGTTCTTGCGCTTTTTAACAGATTTATCTTTCTTATCTGCCTTTTACTTATACTCTGCTTCTTTCTTTCTTAAACGTTCAAGAACCTCCATCGATGTTATGACCACAATGCTGGCACATATTTTCTTCCTTCTCTGTTGCTTTACATATTCAAGAAGAATTTCTTCGAAAGACTTATCAGGTTTTGACTTTGCTGCATGATCTGCATTCACAGACGACAATGGCTTCAGAGAATCTGCTTTGCTCGATCCACAGTTCGACCGTTTTTCCTTGGAAAGATGACTCACTAAACCGATGGCATATTTTCTTGTGGGAATCACCTGAACGCAAAACGGATAAATTCCAGATTAACTGAACCCAGTTTCCAATATAGCTCGATCCATATCATTCCACACCCAAGAGATAATGGTACAAAAAACTGATTTCGGAATTTTCACCCCATAGTTCTTACGCTGCCATGCTATGATCGCTTTATCTGAACTAATTTTTAGCGGTTTATACACAGCTAAATCTATCGGCTGGAGCAAATGGCTGGTATGTAGAGGTAGTTTCAATATGACCACTTGTTCTTGCAAGACTTTTTTAATTAGTTTTAGCAACGTATGTGATGAGTGCCCGTCGTAAACCAAGACCACAGGTCTTGCCGCTTTGAAACCGGAACCGCTTTCAAAAACACAAGCTTGAAATAGTTTTCAAACGTGATCGTTTCCATCCATCCATTTTGAGTTGCAGCCTAGGACATACCAGGAAATTTGTCACCACTGTTAGCTGTCCAAGAATCCCACACATTTTCCCTTTTGAAAATAATCAATGGGGGCAGCTTGTCTCCTACTACACATCCACCGAGTAAAGACGGAAAAAATCTCTCTACCCGGCCCTGCAGTAATCCGATGGGCCACGGATCCTTTTTCTCCAACCACTTTTACTCGGGATGGATCCAAACAGAAACTTGTCTCGTCGACATTATAGATACCCCAAGTAACATTGCTAACACCATCCTGCTTTATTAAGTTTCATTAAAGTTTTATGATAGCCACTTGAAATCAATTTGGTTTTATTATGGCACCAAGAGGTGCCAATAGGTTTCATATTTTAGTCAGGTTTATGAGAACCCACACAGCTTGTTTACAACAATCTTAAAACCTTGTTTCTTAAATTCCTTTAACTCCTATCAAAGGTTTTATTTCGACTTTATGAACTCATAAAATGCTGTATTGAAATGCCGTTTTAGGACTCATTGATATTATCCTATTATGGTCAGTTGAAAAAACATTTTAAAACCAATTTGCCTCAAGTAAATGCATTAAACGGCAAATTGGCATTGAAGGAAGTCACCATCAGACCAAATCGTTTTATAATAGTCATTGTGAAGAAAAATTGGCTTTATGGCAAAACTGTGACTTTTTTTCCAATTCGCCATATTGAAATATAAGAAATAATTGAAGTGTGGAAAAATAAATGCATTAAATTTTCAATGGTAGCAAATTAACTTTAGATCGGAGACTAATTTCGGCATTCTTTTAGATGACCTCCTCCAATTTCAAGCACTTCTCAGGAAATTCATGATTAATTCATCGAATATATTTGTTTTAATTCGATTGATGTTGTTGTAAATTTTCATAATTTCCGAGGCACATTAATTTTCGGCTTTCATCGTGCCAATATTCACCATAAAAATAATTGCGCATATAATTTGGAGCATTTAACGCTGTAGAAAACACAATTTGTTTTCGATATTTTGCTATCAAACAAAATTTCCCGCAACACTAGACCTTTTTTTACTGCTAAATGAATCAGAATATCAGAGAATCGAAAGCAGAACAACAAAAACCACTTCGATTTCACAGTGAAGTTTGACAGCTGTGGCCATTTGGCCACATTCTGATTTTAATGGCGGCCAATAGGTTTTATGAAGGTTCTCAAGTGGTCATAACATCTTTCACTAGAACATTTTCAAAATCTTTATGTTCTTATACACTTATATTCTTATATTAACTTGTTTTCACAACCGTCTATATAGTGGGCCATTTTGAACAAAATTCGGCTTTAAAGAAGCATAGAGGAGGTGTTGGTAGACAAAACAGTTTTGAATGTAGTTTTATCAACAAAGCCGGGAGGAGTGCTGTACGGCTGGAATAAAACTAACATTGTTACTTGGGACGTGAAGGTGGAATATCCGTGGTAACTTCATTGACTATTTTGAAGTAATCTGAAATAATGAACGGGTCGACAATTCTTTTACGAACAATTTCTACCGCTTATGGCTTCTTCTGAAATAGTTTGTGGCGGCACGTAAATCCTCTAAAAAAGTCGCTTCCAGGAACACAATTCTTAAATAGAATTTTCAGTTCACTGGTTTTTAAGTACTGGCCAATTGCAGGGAGGATCTCTTGTTTGTAAAGTCCAAAATCCTACTTTTCCATGGTTTTAATATGGACAGCTAGCTTGGCTTCAATCTCCCATGGTATTGCTGTATCTCTTCCCTGAGTAGAGCTCTTTGCTGTACGTCTTCCTTTCAGGCGTTTATTCAACGTAGATACCGGAATACCGTAGCACTTGGATGCCTCGGTTTGAGACATTTCACTGTTCCTAACAGCTGCCAAGGCTTTGTACAAATCGTGCTTAGGGTATTTAGCACGCGTCGTTACTCTCCGATAGTGGCGAACCATGTTAACCTACACTGCAGAGAGAGACTTAATATTTCAAATGAATATGATTATCTTTTGAAAATTAACTTTGACAAGTAATGCATTCGTGACTCTCTTGGGTGTGGAAACATTCTCTTAAAGTTGGGGGTTGCTTTTTAAATTTGTTTTTTTGGGGGGGGGTGGTTGGGGGTTGTGGGGGGGGGTAAATATGGTGTGGGGGGGGTGGGGGTGTGTTTTGTTTGGGGGTGGTAAAGGGCGATACGGTCAAAATTTGGTCAATATCAACTTGACGTATTTCTTTCAATTTTGCATTTAAAAAACCTGAACACCCCTCATTTTGAAGGTGTGTGTGTGTAGAATGTTGCTCCTATTTTGATTTTGGAATTCACTCTTCAGTTGTCAAAATGCCGTCCAAGCAAGAAGAGCAGCGTATCAAAATTTTGCTCGCGCATCGCGAAAATCCGAGCTACTCGCACGCAAAGTTGGCAAAATCGCTAAAAGTTGCCAAATCAACCGTTACAAATGTAATTAAAGTGTTTGGGGAACGTTTGTCGACAGCCAGGAAGTCTGGATCGGGGGAAATCGAAAACCGGAAGCCGCTGAGACGACAAAGAGAGTTGCCGGTAGTTTCAAGCGAAACCCTAACCTATCTCTCCGAGATGCCGCAAATAAGCTGGGTGTATCGTCTACAACCGTGCATCGAGCCAAAAAACGAGCCGGACTATCGACTTACAAGAAGGTAGTGACTCCAAATCGCGATGATAAACAAAATACGACGGCCAAAGCGCGATCCCGGAGGCTGTACACGACGATGCTGACGAAGTTTGACTGCGTGGTAATGGACGACGAAACCTACGTCAAAGCCGACTACAAGCAGCTTCCGGGACAGGAGTTTTATACGGCAAAAGGAAGGGGAAAGGTAGCAGATATTTTCAAGCACACGAAACTGTCAAAGTTCGCAAAGAAATATCTGGTTTGGCAAGCCATCTGTACCTGTGGCTTGAAAAGCAGCATTTTCATAGCTTCCGGGACTGTCAACCAAGAAATTTACGTGAAAGAGTGTTTGAATAAACGTCTGCTGCCTTTCCTGAAGAAACACGGTTGTTCCGTACTGTTTTGGCCGGATTTGGCATCTTGCCATTACGGTAAAAAGGCCATGGAGTGGTACGCCGCCAACAACGTGCAGGTGGTTCCCAAGGACAAGAACCCTCCCAACACGCCAGAGCTCCGCCCAATTGAGAAATACTGGGCTATTGTCAAGCGGAACCTAAAGAAGACCAAAAAAACTGCTAAGGACGAGCAGCAGTTCAAGGCAAACTGGCTTTCTGCGGCGAAGAAGGTGGACAAGGTGGCTGTACAAAATCTGATGGCAGGGGTCAAGCGTAAGGCCCGGCAATTCGGATTTGGAAAAGCGGAAGCCTAACTGAATATTTTCCTGAATTTTATACTAATTGAACTTGAAAAAAGAAATTTAATTTGATTTTTTAAATAAACGATTTCACCGATTTACACGCGTTTTCCCTTGACCAAATTTTGACCGTATCACCCTTTAAAGAGTGTATTAGACATAAGTATCATGTTACAATCGGAAGGTTTCCGACACGTCGGCGACGGTCGAGTTGATGTGGACGAGTGCCGACGGCAGCAGCTGCGGGTCCAGCAGGACTTGGCCATCTAGGACATCGAGGAGAGCTGGTTTGCAAAGCAACAAATAATTTATCTCTACCATATTTTGAAGACAATATCCTGTTTTATTTTGTCTATTTTGTTTTGTTTTGTTTTTCGTTATGCTTGTCTATTTTCAGTCACATTGGAGCGGTCTATTGCTTTTGGCGGATAGTGTAGGTATGTACTTTCAGCGCATCGTTAACCAAAAAGAACCCTGCTGCTAACCTTTCGCCAACTATCCAACATCCCAGTGATTTCTCGTGGAAGTGCAGAGGATTTCTCGGCTTCCTCCAAAGCGAGTATCATGTCAACACGTTCCTTCCCATTCCCTACGTGACCAGCATTCGGGCACGGCCGGCGCCGGTATTGCTTTATAATGGGTCACCAGTTTTTACACATTGAAGGTGTATTTTTGTCCCAAACATCATCTGTTGGTTCTTTGTGCAAATACTGCTGATCTGGCAATAACGGAATTGCATCCGTGGGCGGTCAATCATGCTCATGCTCATGCTCAAAAATCACTCACCTTCGGCAGCTATATGAAGCTGTCAAAAATATGGATGATTTCTAAATATACAATGTGAGTTAAAAGAACCCACCTGGAAACAGCTTCATGTAGTTCCAGAGGTGGATGTTTTTCACACTTATATGGGTAAAAATTTACTTCGTAAAAATTTGAAATCCTTCAGAGTTTGTCAGAGGTACAAAGTACAAGTCTTATACCGTTGCACCTCGCTTTGGTGTTTAATTTTATTTTCAGCTCTGAATTCGGGATTACAATTTCAAGCATGGATGTGCCAAGAGATAAACTGGACCCAGAATATTGCCGGAAGCTAGAAGGAAAGAGATTTTGCAAAATGGAAACACATTTTTATAAATGCGTAGAACATAAATGTTTAAATTTTACTCGATGATTTATTATTGCTTGTATTAAATATCATTCAATACAATGTGCTAATTTCTTTTTTAATTTCTTAAGATTTTTCTGAACAATTTTTGAAAATAGTATTTAATTTTTTTTTTTTTTTTTTTTTGTTTAAAGAGACTTTACCCTGAAGGGGCATTCGTCTCTATGGTATTTAATCGACTTTGATTAGATGGGTACTTTTAACCCATCAAAAAAAAAACCTGGCTTCGACAAGATGGGTGAAGAGTAAACATGTACGTCAACAGACGTTGTTCCCACTTATGGGTAAATCGCTTTTACCCACCTTGTGGGTTAGTCCACTTATTTCCAAGGTGGGTAAAAAAACACCAATTTCTGAGTACTTGGATTCCTCCGCGAATGCTGTCAAAATAAATAACAAGCGTTGGGCGATTATTTATTCTCCTTTGCAAGATTTGATCTATTTCGATCAACCTCTTGAACTCAGTAGTAGCATAGCATAGCATTTTCCGGCCATACAAAATCCTGGGCTGGCAGTTGTAGGGCCGTTGGAAACGCCAGAAGAGCTGCCTTGGGTATGATAGGCTTTTCATCCATAGATTTATTTGCACAATACCTGGTCAGGTCCTTATGATCAGCAAGGGATGGGAGGGAAGTGTTGGATGGGATTGTGCGGGAGGCTTCCCTTGGTGAGATAGCATATGTATACAATTCTGTATTGTAACCAAAGGGCCGATCCCTACCCAGTACCAATAAAACTCCCTTCCTTCAATCCCCTAAGGGTCGGCGTACGCGCTTCACTACCGCGTCCAAGGAATCACTTAAATACTTTTCTGAATATTCACCCACTTTATTACAAATTTGCACACAGGTAACGATTTCTCCCACTTCCTTACTTCCTATCTCCTACCTCTTTCCACACTCTGTCTCACACTCCTATCGACGGGGCCCTTTTCCCGTTCCGCTACTTCGCCAGTGCTTCTCCTACGCTGCTTCTCGCTGTGCCTGGTCTTCGTGCTAAACAGCCAGACCGATACTCCTCCAGCTCTCAGTCCCACGCTTCCTCTCCTCCGTACTCCTCCAAGTCTCACCGATTCGCGTTTTCAATGGCGTCCACGTCGGGTCGAGACGGCATACAAAATGGCCACGTCTTCAACCCAAGGCTTGAGACGTCACTAGTTTCAGACACTGGACTCCCACGACGACCGGAAACTAACGGAAGGTGGATTTGGCTTGGGCAACCTGGACGACGGTCGGGAGCTTGACCAGCTCAGGCCAAACTAAAGGCAAACACAGGGGTCCTGGTGTCAGTAATGGGATATTATGGCCGTTAGTGATGGGGCGGTTGAGATTGGGGTTTTAAAAGGTTAACCTGCACTATCCGCTTCACTTGCTTCTACTTCTCCACTTCAAGACTCTTTCGATCACTTTCCACAATGCTCTCTACCTTTTTTTTCAGTTTTAACGTCTTTACTTCAAGCGTGCTGCAGACTTGCCAGAATGGCAGATAAGCGATGGCGGGTTGATATTCAACCGACCGTTGAGGAATTTTACTCCCATAGCATATTCGCCCCATCATGACCCCCTTTACGCCACCCTAAATGGCCGCTCACTCCTTATCTCCTGCGAAGTCTGGTGGCAAGTAGTGGAACTGTTTATGTGTGCCTGCTTTCCTCACAGTTGGTGTTGAGTGGTGTTCAGAATATATATTTAAATGTTTTCTTGGTTTTAATTTGAAAGCCGATACATTAATTCCCGAAAATATCACTCATCTTGGACACTTCAACACACGACTGGTTAAAGCATAAAGGTCGTTGGGAGTGACGTGATTTCATCTTTAAAATAATCAATGTTGTCTAACATCGAACAGAAAAGATCAGTATGATGTATGATGATGTATGATATGTACTACCACCCATTGTAGCACGGAGACTAAGTCCGACAGCAATGGGCTCTCCTCTCTGTTAGACTTGATCAAGCTTTAATAACCACTGATTATCCTAATCATGCCATTGCACACTGGGCCAGAATGAAAAATTAGCAGGAATAAATTATTTTCACTATGAAGATGCAACTTTAGAACAAAACTATCTTGGGAAAAGTTGCAGTTTATAATTAGGGCTTTACTTTGACGTCAGTTTCAGTTAGGGTGGTCCTTGAATATATTGAAATAAAAATTCTATCTTTCACATTTCTTGACATAAAGCAATACAATGCTCTAGCAAGTTGTTCCTTATTGAATTTAAAGCAACTTTGCTGCAAAAATCATAGTCGTAGGTCTTTTGTGTCAAAAGTTATAATCATTTTTACGCTTAGGAGTAGGGTGGCCCTGAAAAAAATAGTATTTTTCGCCTAACTTTTTCATTTCAAGTTTTATGAAAACGGTGTCTTCAGCAAATTTTTAGAACTTGCTTGAATACACACTTTGATGAAAAAAGAACGTAGTTTCATAAATTCCTTCAAAAGATATCGCAATTTTAGTCTAAAAATTACGATTTTTTCAAATCAAATTATTTTTTAAAGGGGGAAAAACGGGGATACAAATACGATTGCATATGAATGGTAAAGATAAGAGGTCTCTTTTGTATATAAAAACTCAGGTGAATTTAGGAGAATTTTGGGTTAAATGGTACTATGAATGTATGTCCTTTTTAAAAAAAAATTCTCGTTTTTTTCTTAAATGTTGATGGCAACGACGAATAAATCACCATATATAAATAAAAAACTAATATATGCATTGTTTTCAATTTAAATCGATAAATTTGCTTATTTTGCTTATTTTTGTTTTGATAAAATTTGTAGTTAAAGTGGTCTTCCAACATATAGAGATGTTAAAGTTGTCTTCCAGTGATGTTATCACAGTGATATATCATGTTTGTCAATAAAAGATATTCGATGCTTTTGTTTGCAACGTTTGTTTTTTAAATATCAAGTTTGATTAATCATTTAGAAGTACATACATTAGACTTTTGATTCGTTCATGTGCTTTTTCCGGCAAATTGATTTCTCTTGTTTTGCCAATTTTTTTGTAATCATTGAAATGAATGGATCAGATGTGATCAGCAGTCGCTTAAATACATCCTCTAAATTGGCTTCACGACTGAACTGTCTTGCATGATGCTCCCGAAAATTTCGTATACATTTGTTTCTAGTCTCTTGCGCTTCCTCGCTTAGCATACCGACTGGCAAAATGGCATGTTCAATCACATCACCACCATGAACCAACAGTTTATGCACTGTTGGTGCCATGGCGTACCAGCTGTAAAGCTTATTGTAAAGCTCACGCGTTTCTTTCGCATACGTTTGGAAAGCTTCTACGCTAATATCAGCCCAACTGTTGATGGTACTTAAAATTATATGAAAGTGCTCTAATAATTCTTCATCCAAGCCTGTAACATTGGAAACTGTTTTCCAATTTGCCAAAAATTTCCTGGCCGTATTCCCATCGTTTGAGTTACCCCCAGATGGTAATGGTTCACTTATACGGAGTCCAATTTGCCTTCGGAACTCAGTTTTGTTTTTCACTTCACGCTCTTTAACTGCAACGTTTGCTTTACTGACTCTCCAGCAAGGTTTTTCCATTGCCAATCGGTTTGCTATTTTTAAAAACATGTCCATGCTTCTGATGTAGGCGTGCAGCGGAGAAAGTTCGTATTTCTACTTATCGGGATCAATTGGCTTATTTTCATCGCTGTGCGCGTTAAGCTTCATTCCTAGGTTTGTGTAAAATGATATAAAAATAAAGAAATGCTAATAAAAATTAAAGACCAACCTGATTTTCCGCAAATGTAACACGCTTGAGAATTAGTCATTGTAACGTCGTTGACAACTTTAGTATCGATCATACAAAAAATCATATCAACTTTAACGAACACTTTGTTGTCTCCTGATTTGCATTCCGTAGGTTTCAAAGCATTAATTTGCTGTTCTACTTTTTCAACTTCACTTCTGGTCAAATCAGCCGCTTCTTTCTGAAAAATCAGTTTAATTGGTCGACACAGTGAAATTGATGAAGGTAGATTGTTATTCCAAATGATTTCCTTGACCCCTGAATTTGTTTTGTGGATGGTCAATCGAAGAGGGACCATCGACAATGCGAAGATATGGGAGTCACTGTATTCTCCAATAGCACCTTCCTCAGTATCATCCTTATGAACAAATGGTTGCTTATAACGAGCATGATTCGAACTTCAATCGCATCTCCATTTTACCATCAAGTGAATGTCATCATTTGACGAATAATAAATCTTAGAGTTTAGGCCCAAGCTTTCCCACAGCCGCTGAATAGTGTGATCAACCAAGTTCTGTATTGAAACCTGAGCAACAGACTGTTGGATATGGATGCCTGTACACAATCAATTATGTATTACTACACTATTATCCAAATGAAAGGAATATTATCATTGGGATAACAATTCGATTTGGCATCTCGAACATAACGCTGGATACATTTTCATGCCTTTATGTAATGACATCATGCGAATGTTTGGGTATTGTGCCTTGGAAAATCCGTTCTGGCATAGAAAAGCAAGTGCTTCATCTGGTGTGAACAACTTATCTCCAGGATCAGGATCGTTAGACGTTGTATCCATATTCTTTATGGCAATTGGATCTGATGCAATATTCTCAACTAATTTCCCTGCCTTTCGAAAACCTCCAGAATAAAGGCTAGAACCAGCAGCCAAACCCAGTTCTTGAGGAGAATATTCCTGTGTCAGATTGCGTATTTTAACTTTCTTTGCTTTTCTTTCGGAATCCAAAAACTATTTCGAAGGACGTCCTACCCTGTTGTTAGGAGTCAACGAAGACTTGATTTTGAATGAGGACAGAGATAACCATAATTTATTTTTCGAGAGAAATCGCTCTTTCATATAGTTACTGCTGCTCCAACGCTTTTTAAATTCGAACCGTAGCTTGTATATCTGTGTTAACATTGAATCTTTGCTTATTTGACCAACCGTATACTTGTTAACTATGTAGTGAAAGATCTCCAAGCTACTTTTCCCAGAAAAGAAAAGCTGAACTAAATCACCATTTTTCACATCTAAAACAGATTCTCGTTAAACAAAAAACAAACAAAGCTTCGATTCAAATATCCTCTTTCCATTTTTGCGAATTGCGGTGGTAGAACTTCAAAACTATTACACAAAAAAATCAAGCCGTGGCGTAATTCATTAATAAAGATTTAAATTTAATACAATAAAACACTAGGAAATGACTGGTCATCCGCAGACAATTCGGTAACAATTTGACAGCTCTAGAGTAAAGTCAATGTACCTCGATAGTCGTGGCTCACTAGTCTCTGAAACCTTCAGCACAATGAAAAACCACCGAAGCAAAGAAAAAATATCGCTTTACTAAGGGTGCACTGAGAAAAATGATTGGAAAACGCAAATATATTCTAGTTTTATTTAACAGGAACTTCACGTTGAATTGGGCACAAACATCATATTAGTTTGATTTGACTACCTACGGTGGTTAAAAGAAACTTAAATTTTGAGTTATTGTTACGGGAATTAAGCAGTTAAGTTCAACTGACATCCGTTTGAATTTACCATTATATTGGTTCCAAGCACACGCAAACACAAACGCATACACGTTGATGCGCTTTAAACCTGATGTTTTTGAGAACATCATTCCAATTTCGAAGATTTTTCTAACCCTTAAACGTGCATGGCGTAGAAAAAAAAATTTTTTTTTGTTTAATGTTGCTAAGTGGTTCAGTAGTACAATTTATAATTTTGGTACATTTTCGCATATATGTTTATTATGAAATTTAATGCATTGCAAATATTAGTTTTTTATTTATATATGGTGATTAATTTGTCGTTGCCATCAACATATAAGAAAAAAACGAGAATTTTATTTTAAAAAGGACATACATTCATAGTACCATTTAACCCAAAATTCTTCTAAATTCACCTGAGTATTTATATACAAAAGAGACCTCTTATCTTAAACATTCATATTCAATCGTATTTGTATCCCCGTTTTTCCCCCTTTAAAAAATAATTTGATTTGAAAAAATCGTAATTTTTAGACTAAAATTGCGATATCTTTTGAAGGAATTTATGAAACTACGTTCTTTTTTCATCAAAGTGTGTATTCAAGCAAGTTCTAAAAATTTGCTGAAGACACTGTTTTCATAAAACTTGGAATGAAAAAGTTAGGCGAAAAATACTATTTTTTTCAGGGCCACCCTACTCTTAAGCGTAAAAATGATCATAACTTTTGACACAAAAGACCTACGACTATGATTTTTGCAGCAAAGTTGCTTTAAATTCAATAAGGAATAACTTTCTAGAGCATTGTATTGCTTTATGTCAAGAAATGTGAAAGATAGAATTTTTATTTCAATATATTCAAGGACCACCCTAACTGAAACTGACGTCAAAGTAAAGCCCTAATTATAAACTGCAACTTTGCCCAAGACAGTTTTGTTCTAAAGTTGCATCTTCATAGTGAAAATAATTTATTCCTGCTAATTTTTCATTCTGGCCCAGTGTGCATTGTATGAAGGGCCAAAAAGAGGTTGGGTGGATCGATGTGCAAAATCACTTATACGTATCCACAGGGATATAAAGAATCTCCTTCCAACAACAAGATTGAACAATAGGTCAAAAGAGCGAGCTATCTAACATGAGGATGCCCCAATGGGCGGCATCGAACAGAAAAGATCAGATGAAAAAATCGATTTATCGAGGTAAAAATATTCTGTAAAAATCGCATTGACATCGCCATTCCTAAGTTGTCAAAAAGGCGTCGAAGCAAGAAGAGCAGCGTATCAAAATTTTGCACGCGCATATGCAAAATCCAAATTATTCCCACGCCGACTTGCTAAAATCACTTAATATTGCCAAATCAACCGTGAGTAATGTTATAAAAGTGTTCGGACAACGTCTGACGACTGCCAAGATGCCGAGATCAGGAGGAAACCAGGAAGCCGCAGAGAGCGGGAGAATAGTGGCCAGCATTTTCAAACGCAATCCCAACCTTTCCATCAGAGATATCAGAAACAAATTGGGAAAGTCCCACACAACAGTGCAAAGAGCAATACAACGAGCCGGACTGTCAGCATGTAAGGGTATAGTGACACCAAATCAAAATGATAAGCAAAACAACAACAGCCAAAGGAAGAGCGCGTAAGTTGTACACGAGTTTGTTGACCAAGGTTTATTGCGTCGTAATGGACGATGAAACATAATATTGAAAATTTCAAGCAGCTTCCAGTTCAAGAGTTCATTCGGTCACCGGAAAAGGAAAGGTTCAAGATAAGTTCAAGCAGAAAAAAATGTCAAAGTTCCCGAAAAAATACTAGGTTTGGCAGGCGAATTGCACCTGTAGGATAAAAAGCGAAAGTTTCGTGACAACTGGCACTGTCCGCCAAGATATTTATGTAAAGGAATGCTTGCAAAAACGCTTTTTACCTTTCTTGAAGAAACATAGTTTTCCGAGCTGTTTTGGCCAGACCTCACTTATTGCCACAGAAGGCTCAGGAATGGTATACCGCCAATAGTGAGCAAATCGTACCTAAGAGCACCCGTACCGGTACGCGACTAAACTATATTTGATCGCCCTCACCATCACTTCAAACCGTATCGGGCGCAACTAATAGCGCTAGCAAAATTGTGGCGCGACTATCGGAAAGCATCAGGCGCTCAAATTTAGCAACGCGAGAGAGGGTTGCTATTCGACTGCCAATTGTCAAAAATCTCCGATTGGTTTGTTGTTTATTTTTGTTTACGCCAGCAGGATTAGGGGCAAATTATGAATAGGATTTCAAGATAATTATTGCTTTATCAACTTTAAGTCAATTTGGTTTAATAATAAGAATTTTGTCGATAGGGTCGTGCGATGGCTTTTTCATGAATTCTCCTTGATATATTTTTGGTTGGCATGAAAAAGAACCATTAGGCAATCTCTGGGGTGTCCCAGAGGAACCTGTAGGAGATGTTTTGCGCCAAACCACGTGGTGCGACGGTTTTTTCTTCATGAGATTTTCGGTAGGCCTGAAAAGAACCATAAGCCACATTGGCCTCTCTTGGAACCTCTGAGGTGCCCCGGGGGAACCTGTAGGAAGGGACATTTGTGTATTTGCACCAAACCACGTCGTGCGACAGCTCTTTCTTTTTTATTTCACCTGGAGAGTCCTTCGGTAGGCACGAAAAGAATAATTTACCACAATGGCCCATCCGGAAACCTCTTGGGTGATTTGGCGAAGCTTATAGGAAAGGACATTTATATTTTTGTACCAAACCCCAGTGGTTCCCAGAGAGAACATTGTAACCAATGGTTCTTTTAATGCCAACCGAACGTCTCTCAAAAAGAAATCACGAAGAAAGAGCCATCGCAATTGACTATGTTTATGACGATCACCGAATCTGTCAAACTGATGATGGAGCACTAGTTTAGCAGCGACCGATACAGAACACGGTAACAAAAAATAGTAGCGACCGGTGTGAGATTGAGTGACTAAACTTAAATGACAGCTCGATGCGCTAATATTTTAGTCGCCCAGATAGTTGCGCCCGATACGGATGCTCTAAGAAGCAAAAAACTCTAAACTCACCGGAGCTACACCCAATTGAAAAATGTTGGGCAATCGTAAAGAGAAAACTCAAGAGAACTAAAAAAAAACAGTTGGAAGTGAAAAACAGTTCAAGGAAAATTGGCGTTCTGCATCGAATAAGGTGTATATAACAGCGGTACAAAACTTGATAGAAGGTGTGAAACGTGAAGCCCAACAGTTGGCGTTTGGAAAACCAGAAGCCTTATGAAATAATTTTCCTGTGTTTTGTAGACGATGAACTTCAAAAAGAAATAAAGATTGATCATTTATATAATGAACTAATCAGTGTGCACTTAATCAAGTTTGACCAATTCTTGACCGTTCCACCCTTTACATGCCCTGTTATGCGTTCGGACGTATCAAAGCTGATATGCAACCGAATTTTCAAATGATGGCACAGAAAGTTCGAAGTGAAAGTGCGCATCTGCAAACATGGTGACCAAAGGTGGACTCGTACACATCTAAGCTTAATGGGAAGTTCACTAGAGTCCAAAAATGGCCACTCTCATAGACAAATGGTATCCTTGCTTCGTGTCTTTGAAGGAACAAATCTTAGAATCTACAAAGAATCCACAAGTCAAACTTTACTGACTTGTATGCTGCAGTGCATCCTGAATTTTATTAAAGTTTTGCAAGTGAAATATTCTTATTATCTTTGATTTGTGCTTTGAAAATTCGAAGCGAATCGGCCATGATTGTGGACTGTGTACCACCGCCGGCGATCGTAAGTCGGCGTACCACCGTGATGATTTCTTATACACCGACGTGGAAATGACATAATAAGTATTATCATAGACTAACTCTAAGACCAGTAGGTCCCGAACAAATACGATTTTTTTCTTGGCTCAGTCAGTACTAGCACATCGGTCCCAAGCTTAATAATACGCCTCTAATAATGAACTCACACGAACACACTCTCAAATATTCTGTCAAAATAACACAGCAAATCAAAACAAAGGCGCAAATATGTAAAGTTAGGTGCTGGCTTCAAGGTTTACTTCGGACCAAGGGGTTCGACAACAGTGAACCAATTTCAAATCGCTAGTTGCATATTGATTGTTGGTATTATCTTATACTGGTCTTTACAGTGTTTTCCTTCGACATAATCGTAGGTACTTCCACCTAGTGTCCTGGCAGATGATCCTAGGTACAGAGCACAGAGAACAGACGTTTATCTTCAGTTTGCTACTTGTGTAAAACTTTAAACCGACATTTCATATGTATGTCGTTATACTCCTAGTAGGCGGCGCTGCGATAACTGTGTGATAAGTTGTGCGATAACTGTCATGTCAATGTTTATCAATAAAAAGCCTAGCACATAACCTGAAAAGTTTTGTTTTTTTTTTCACTGCACTTGCTTCTTGTACGGATGGATGTCTAATGGAGGTTTAAAGAATCAAAAAATGGGTCGAAAATGTGAAATTTATTGGTGTAGTAATCCGCAAGGATACGGCATTTCCTTTTATCAGTTCCCAGCTGAAAATGAAATGTTAGTTTTTCTTCACCTTCGAAATTATGAATACTTTTGACAGTATGTTTTATAACGCAGGTGCCATGCCTTGGTAGAAAAATGTTGCTCTTCTGAAGCTACCCAACTGCTGCAGCAGGACCACAAGCATTCAAGAACAAAAGAATTTGTTCCGTTCATTTCCACTTTGTTGTGGATCTGCCACAAGATTGAAGAAATAAACTTTTTCGTTTACACAATACAAAGCTTACATTCAATGAATACATAAATAACAAACGTTAGCCGGCGTCAGTGGTGTAGTGGTAAGCGTGACTGCTACTTGGCACCCCAGTGGGTCTGGGTTCAATCCCAGTCAACGTCGGTGGTTTTTCTGAGGCGAAAAAATCTGGTCACGTCTTCCTTCGGAAGGGTAGTAAAGCCGTTGGTCCCGGCTCATATTCATGAGTCGTTAGGTAGGGTCCAGGTGGTGGAGTCGTCTTCCTGGCGTCGGTGATTGTCACCATGTGAGGAAATAGGCCGACGTTAAATAAAGAAATACAAATAATAACAAACATACTAAATTAGTTTTATTCCTAAATTATATCGTCCCATTTAACATCTTCTAGTTTTTTCTCACGCAATTGAATTTTCAAATTCGTATCTTTCGCAGTATTTCTACAATTGATTTTATAAGGCTTCACAATTCCATTGGGCCGATGTTGTCTACATATTTGCTGTGCTCGCACCACTCGTTCGCTCCTGTATCAAAAATTTATTAATTAAATTAATACCACTCACAAATAAGTTTTGTATCCTGTTCGGATTAAGAGTTGTTTGACGTGATAAAGAGTATCTTGATGTCATTTAATATGATATCGCGTTATAAAGTTCTAAACAGGCTATAATTTAAATTTTAGATATTTTTTAACAAGTCTACTAAGGCTCGATGCTCAAGTACCGGTTTTCAAGCAGCGTCCTCGCAAGGTACCCAGTACCAAATGGAGTCATGCACACGCATACCCGTAAATACGTACGCATCACTTCATATGATCATATGTACCTTGCGTGGATACGGCATGCACGCTACGTGCTTACTGTTTAGTTCAATTTCGGCTCACTACTTACTATAGAGTGCTTAAACTTACTCACCATAGCCCCTGGTATAAAAGTTATATCGTTTCCGGGTTATTCTACAAGTTTTCCACAATCGATCAAAGTTTTTATTAATAAGTCAAATTCTTTTTCTTTTTCAAGTTCAGTTAATACAAAATACAGGAGAAATATCCAGCTAAGCTTCCTTTTTACTGAATGCGAATTGCCGGGTTTTTCGTTTAACACCTGCCATAAGATTTTGTACAGTCTCCTTGTCCACTTTATTCGCCGCAGAACGCCAGTTTGCCTTGAACTGTTTCTCGCTCACAACAGCTTTTTGAGTCTTCTTAAGGTTCCGCTTGACGATGGCCCAATATTGCTCGATTGGGTGGAGCTCTGGCGTGTTAGGAGGGTTCTTGTCCTTGGGCACCACATGAACGTTGTTGGCGGCGTACCACTCCATGGCCTTTTTTCCGTAATGGCAAGATGCCAAGTCCGGCTTAAATAGAACGGAACAATTGTGTCGCTTCAGGAAAAGCAGTAGACGTTTTTGTAGGCACTCGCTCAGATAAGTTTCCTGGTTGGCGGTTCCAATGTAAATGCAATGTAACCGTTGCTCTTCAAGCCACAGGTACAGATGGCCTGCTATACTAGATATTTCTTCGCGAACTTTTACAGTTTAAGGTGCCTGGAAATATCTGCCACCTTTCCCCGTCCGGGTCCGTATAAAATTCCTGTCCAGAAAGCTGTTTAAAGTCTGCTTTGACGTAAGTTTCATCGTCCTGTACCACGCAATAAAGCTTCTTCAGCATCGTCGTGTACAACTTTCGCAATCGTGCTTTGACCGACGTGTTTTGTTTATCGTCGCGATTTGGAGTCACCACTTTCTTGTAAGTCGACAGTTCAGCCCGTTTTTTAGCTCTATTCACGGTCGAAAGCATCAGTCCCAGCTTCTTTTCGACATCTCGAACGGAGAGGTTGGGGTTCCGCTCGAAACTGCGGGCAACTCTTTTTGTCGTCGCAGTGGCCTCCGGCTTTCGATTTCCCCCCGATCCAGCTTTCCTGGCTGTCGACAAACGTTCGCCGAACACTTTTAATACGTTGGCAACAGTTGATTAAGCCACATTCAACAATTTCGCCAACTTGGCGTGAGAGTAGTTTGGATTTTCGCCATGCACGTGCAAAATTTTGATGCGTTGCTTCTCTTCCTTCGACGACATTTTGATAACTGAAGTGCTAATCCCAAAATCAAAATAGAGGCATGATGCTACACGCTCACAGCTTTAAAATGAGGGGTCTGCACATTTTTTTAATGCACGATGAAAGGAAATGCGTCAAGTTTAAGTCGACCAAATTTTGATTGAAACACCCTTTAGTCTATGTTTTGCTTCTTCGTAATTCCCCAGTCGCTGGGGAAGGGAGTGTTTTGTTTGAAGATTGAATATTCCATTGCTGTGTGAAATAATTTTTTTTTTTCATAAGAGTGGCAATGATTAGTCTTCAGTGCAGTTCGTAAATAATAGATCTAAGATTGCATTTTGCGGATTTTTTATATGATTATTTGAAGTCAGCCCAAATATTAAACTTTGTCGAATATGAATTGTAATGTTTCGTGTTCGCCTACAACTGGGAGTAGAAATGATTCATTTTCAATGTCAGTGATGACTTCTGGTTCCATATTTGACATGCTGATTTCGAAATTTTGAAAAAATGATCCGAAATTTTGTTTATTGGCATGTTTGGGTTGGAAATACACAGATGATAAAATGTGTGTTTCACCAGCAATAAGTGCTTTAATCCAGACATGCTCAAATTCTTTTGCTTGATAGTTTTTAGTTCTTGAGAAGTAAAGTCTTCATTGATGGCAGTGAGAACTCCACCTTCAGAATTTTTACTGCTATGTAGCAAATTACGATCATGCCGGAATACATTAAAGTTATTTCCAAAAACTTCTTCGCTTCTGACGCTTTCATCATAGCTTGTTTTGGTTGCCAAAATAATGTTGAAAGAAGACGCTAGGAGTTCTTGTTGAATTTCTTTCATTTTGGCTGGGCTTTTCATGCGACTGAAATTTTGGCAAGTAAGCGTCCTTAAACTTATATTAGAATTTTCTTCTGGAAAGTATGGACAAGATATCCTCTTCTCTTGTCAAAATTTCGGACTGTAAAATTTATGTGCAGCCTCCCCAGTATGCTGCAGTCACTGAATGCGTTCACTCGATAGGAACGTTCGATGGGACTGCAAGTCTGCTAAGGCGTCCTTGCGTGGTATTCCTTCCAAGCTCCTCGTGGACCTCCAGATATATTTCACTCAGCTGATTCACTGATTCATGTCGGTTGGTTGCGCTCGGCGGCTATCGTTAGAGTTGCGCTAGTTTGGGTGATTCCGCGATTGCATGTTGTTGCTGATTGGTCGTGCAAATATGAAAGATATGTCCCCACAGTGTCCATTTTTTCTGGAGAACTTTTTCAAACAGACGTTCTGATTTTGAAACAAAGAGGGGAAGTAAGATTCAAACGTAAATTTCTCAAAACTTTCAGCACTCTCCCGGTAAGTAGCATCACCATCATGTTAGGAAAATGTTATTCCCTGTGTTGGTGGCCCTAATTTGCATGAAAGTGCTAAGGTTTTCAAGATTTTTATGTTTGAATCTTACTTCCCCTCTTTATTTAGGAAAAGTACTGGAGATTTTTGGATCCCGAAGCCTAGTTTTCAGATAGCGATGGTCACCGGCTGCAGATTGTTCCGTCAGTCTGTCAGTTACTGGTGAGTTACTGAAGGATGTGGCAATAGGATGCAATGGCAAAGTTGCAGATATCAGGAGTTTGTGTCTTAAGAAATTGGATTAGGCGTCTGCATTATTGCTGTTCTTAAAATTCTTCATTTCTTGAAAATTCAAACTCTACCAACCCCATCCCAACGTTGCTGTCACCGTGCTACTGGTCTGATCTATAAATCAAAACATCGAAATTAAATAACACAATGTAGCAGTGAACAAACAGCGAAGGTACGTCACACTAGAAGAGCAAAAACTAGTGCCATCGTTTTGAGGTACTATTTGAGGCCTCGTTCAACAAATACAGCTATATATGCAATGCATGCACTGCACATCGCCATATGAGGGTACGCATCAAAAATTCAAAAAAAAAAGCTAACGACATACACAGAGAGAATGTGTAACAATCGTCAACAATCGCATAAATAACCGACATGCCATTTGGGTTCCCTCCTTCCACCACCATTCCCTGTTATGCATTATGAGTGCGTATGTAATGGGACGACATGGTTTACCCCTGCCATTCGACGTCGCCGTTGTCCTTCCTACCTTTCTAAAATCCGGGTGATTTTCGACGCGGGCATGTCGCTGAGTAGAACACGGTGGCAATCCATTATTTTTTCTGTAATTGTAATTGTAATTGTTCAGTGTATAGTCCGTGCTTTCCTGCTAAGATTGCGTATCCGGGGACTCACCCCCAGGTCTATACACCTACAGTCCTTCCCGTTGCACTCGTCAGCTCGTGCGATACTCTAGACTCACATGGGTGGTCGTATCCGGGTCCTCCACTGGGTAGGCACAAGTGTCCGTCCAGTTTCTGGTACATTAATTATCTATTTTTTATGCCTCAATGAAGTACTAATGCTTAAAAAGTTATAAGAAAACCCGTGTGAAAACAACTAACTAGTAGTAATTGGTATTGCGCTCAATTGGCCATTATAATGAAGATTTTATTCCGACCTCTTGAAAAATTTTCAAACTTTTGAGAGTGGGACTAATGTCCATATTTGTACCTTTTAGATTTTGGATTATTAGTAACATTACATGAAGCTTTCTCATTAAATGTCTCTCTCAACAACCAGATGGCAGCGTGGAAGGTGCCCTGTATTGGCCAACAAATTCTCTGTACAACTCTTCCCTTATACATCCAAACCCAACACTTCATCACATCCAAATGCTTTCAAAAGGTCGGTATCGGATGCTTTCATGTCTCGTTGGCTGGCGATTCCCTTCCTGGTTCCCTCGGCTGGACAGCTGATATTTTTTCCAGTGAATATTTTCCTGAGCTCCTTTACAAGTGGAGATCATGCATATAGAGACTAAACAAACCGGACTACTCCTCGGATTGGTGGCCCGTTATATCATTAATAGCAGATATATCTAAATATAATTAAAAAGGCATTTCATGCTTATATTAATGTGTTGAGATGTGTGATTATTATCGACCCCTGTGATCGTATTAAAATGTATTCCAAATACTCTGATTTAGCTAAATTGTTCTCAGAGTCAAAAATATTAACGTTATGAGTTTTATTGACCTTTTGACCTACAAGTTAAGTTTTTTTTGCTTTTTGATTCCCCTTAAAGTCTCCCTTTTTAACCCCCAAACCAAATTTTTTTTAAAAAAATATTTTTTGGGGTGGCCTGGCGGCTCTTTTTTTTTTTTTTGTTTTTTTTGTTTTCTGTTTTTTTTTTTTCTTTCTTTCTTTTTTGTTGACATATAATGTTTGAAGATTAATTATTGGTTTGATCTATAAACAAATCATCTGAAAACTCATTTCTATTTATCTCTTCCACTCGGCTACTCTCAATGTATACTTCCCTAATCAGTCCCTCCGCATAACCTAACTCACAATCCACCGATTCCAAAGTACGAGAAAAATTCCCGCCGCCTAACATGCAAATGGGCAGAATGTTACAACTTGGAATTGTAACAGAAATCGAAGAATAAACCCTCTCAGGTTTAACGCTAATATGCTATTATGATAAATTTAGAAGCTCATAACTGCATGCTAGGACTTTGCAAAAACTTAGGGATTTGGAAATTTGTGTCGCTTAACAAATTCTCAAACAAATGTGCAAAAGCACGTTGGCCAATATTTAGTGTCAACCGGTGGGTACGTGTGCTCTACTCCAAGTTCCCCTTCTTTCAAACTCACCTTCAGTTCAATTTACCCATTGAGTTGGACACATCACAATAGAAAATATTGTGATGGAGCACGGACGTTAGGTTACTAGATGTATGCAACATACTCTATAGCCTATTTAGGATTATATCTGAAAAATCCAAATTTGGCCAACACCCACCACAAAATTTCTGTATTCTTTTTATTCTCGGATACTTATTTTGAGCTTGAGCATGATTGGCCACCCGAGATTGCTATTCTGTTAATGCCAGTTGTTATTACACCGAGAACCAACAGATGATGCTTGGAACTAATGTGCTCACCCGATTGCAAGTTAAATAACGAAAGGGTAGTAATGTGTTGACTTGATACTTGCTTGGTTGGATGCCGAGCACTTCTGCACTTTCACGAGAAATCACCCGGATGTTGGATAAAAGGTTCGGTTTGGCTGCATGTTTCGTTAGAATTCGCGCGACGTCTAGTAAATTATTTACATATTTAACCGATTTACAGTTAGGATGCTGTTAGGGCCAGTCACAAAGTCTGTTAATCCAACAATAATGATGCAGTGAAGCGGAAGCATGAACATGAGCATGCCCATATTGACCATCTGTGGTTCGCCACTTCATCATTGATCGAAGTCAGCAGAAGTTGCACAGAGAACCAATACAATGTCACTTGCAAGTGATGAATCATTCTCAATGTGCAACTCCTACTGTCCTCACATCCTTGCAGATCAATTAGGGAAGGAATGTTAGTTCGACACTAGTTGCTACTAGAGGCCGCACCCCCAAGAGTATCTCACAAAAGAAAATACTTACACTTACCACCTCTCAATTGTCCGAAAACCCTTTGCAGGGTCCAACTGGTTAACGTTCTGCTTCCTTCAAAGGCATCCGGGTAATGTAAATTATGGGGTCAATTATAGAAGTCGAGTTGAGCAACTCGACTCGACACTTGTCACTGTCGAGTCGAGCAAAATTGCATATTACAGAAGTCGAGTGAACCTGATCGAGTCGACAACCGAACTCGACTGTCAACTACAATGTTGAAAATTTTCAAAATGTCATTGAAACATTCCACCATGCTAAAATTCAGAACTTCCATCAATTTACCTGTGACTTTTGACGTTCGAAGAATAAATGTTTACATTTTTTACTCTTCTTCTGTGAATTACGGTAATGTTTTTGTCATTCTGAAAACCGAATTGAAAAGCTGTAGTAAAGTTATGATTTGAAGAATTTCCGTGGAAAGTGATTGCATAGTATGTGGACAAGGGCCGATATCTATTTCGAATATGATTCAGAAGAGGAACTTTCCAGTATTTTATTACGACGCAAGAATATACGGGACAAATCAAACCCGTTATCGTTATCTGAAAATGAGTGAGTACTAAATTAGAGGTTGTTGGAATCTAATTCTCGCGATTGATTTGTTACCATTTCACATTACTATGGCAGAATGGACCTTATTACGGTTGTCCCTTCACCCGTGACATCGGTAACAAAGACAGTGATTCCTATTTGATGTGAGTTTTTTCATCGGATTTTTTACTGATTTTGTTATCACATGTTGTCGTCTTTAAAAAAATATGTTTGTGGCACAAAAATTTATTGTTGCAGTTGTTGCAGTTATTAACGTGTTATATATTGTTGCAGTTATTCTTTCTTCAAATATTCAGCATTCTTTCTTCAAATATTTAACATTAAAAGGTAATTTAGAGGTTGTTCATCGTGCCCAATCTACTCCACGGCCAATATAATAACAAATTCTCATAATGGAAGTCGATCACAGTAGATACGCCCATAGATTAACTCGATAACTATAATGCGTTAAGTTCTTTAGATTAAACAAAGAGGCGATCCAGTACTTGTTGGATCTAACTAAAAATGATTTCAGGGTGACATACCGAAATAAGGCTGTATTACCAGTATTGAAAATATGTGCATCCCTTCGATTCCTCGCCGCTGGAAGTTATCAACAATGCGTCGGTAACGATATGCACTTAGGCTTAAGCCAACCTATGGTGTCCAATGTTTTGGCAGAATTTCTGGAGGTGATGGAGAAAAAGATTTGTCCGTTATGGATCAAATCAGAAATGACGGAGGAAGAGAAATGGAACGCCAAAAGAACTTTTTATTCCAAAAGTGGAATCCCCGGTGTCATCCAAGTCGTAGATGGTACGCTTATAAAAATCATTTCTCTCGGGAAAAAATACACGCCACGTGTATTACAATAGAAAAGGGTTTTACGGCTTGAATGCGTTAATTGTAAGTATGCTTGATTGCTATTAGATAAACAGACAATCATTAGATAAACAAACAATACAATGATCCATTGAGCATTCCATGTACAGTATGCAAAAAAAGTTTATCCACCCTCAGTGAAAAATTAGATTTCTTCCAAAAAATCCACCAGAAAATTGAAACACGTTTAATTGTTGTTCAGTTGATTATTATTTATGCAAAAACAAAGCAAATTCATGCGAGTTCAAAACAAAAAACAAATTCTCTTGCATTTGAAACATGATGATAGAAAAAAAAGTTAAAAAATAACGCAAAAAAAGTATATCCACCTCACATAGTTTGAGTACTTCGTATGACCACTTTTGGCTTCAATAACTGCTCAACATCGTCGTAGCATAGACTCAACAAGCTTAGCAGTTGTTTTTGGGATGATTTTGTCCCATTCAGTTGAGATTACCTGCCGCAATTGCTGGATGCTTGTTGGTTTTGGCTCCTGGACCTTAATTTTCAAAATTGACCAGAGATGCTCGATCGGATTAAGGTTGGGAGACTGTGCTGACAACTCCATAACATTGATACGCTTTTCCTTGTACCACTGCAAAACCAGCATTGAGGTGTGCTTCGGATCTCCGGCTTGTTGGAACGTATATCTGCGCCAAATCAAATTCATGCTCAGTTGGTTGAAAAATCAATGTTGGAAAAGTAACTCACCACCGCCATGCTTGACTGTAGGCCGCAAACACTCCTTTTTCAAACTTTCACCGGTTCGCCACAATTTTCTTGTGATACAGATTAAAATAGCATAACTTTCATCTCGTCTGACCAAATCACCTTATTCCAGCCATCACTGTTCCATGAAATGTGGTCCTGGGCCCACTTCAACATTTTTTTGATATTTTTTGCGGACAACCATGGCTTCTTAAGTGCTACTCTGCCCTTAAGACCTTTCTTATGAAGTTGATTTCGTACGAATTGTAATGTCAGTTGAATGGAAAACTCACTTTCAATCTGTTTCGCAATGTTCGTAGCTGATAGTCCCCGGTCCAGCTCCGCCTTCTTCACGATAGTTCTGTCAATTCAGCCAGTTGTCTTTGAAGGACGCCCCGGTCGCTTAGCTGGTGAAATAGAACCACGCTTTTTGTACATCTGCACAATCCTAGCGACCGTATCTTAGTGAAGCTGAACAATGTCGGCAATATCGCGGTAGTTTTTGCCAGTTTTGTGATGTTCAAAATTCAAATTTCGGATGCTGATCTAAATTTTCTGCTTTTTAGGGCGTTTTGCAAAAAATAACTTCCAATTTTGAACACGAAACTAAAATTTTGAGCACGAAAACTTCAAGAGCACTAAATGACCGCTAGACATAATGTTAAAATTCGAGAAAGTTGCAGAATACACACTAAAACTCTGTAAAACACATTTAAATCGTAGTATCCGTTCGGGGGTGGATAATTTTTTTTTGCGTAATTTTTTACCCTTTTTCTTAATTCATCACATAACATCTCAAGAAGAGATATAAATGCCATATTTTCAATGGCAATGTGATAAAAAAAAACATGAATAGATAAATCATGTAAGAATAGTCATCAAATTCAACTGATTTTCACCAAAAAAAACAAAAAAATTGTAAATTGTTAGGGGGGTGGATAAACTATTTTTGCATACTGTATGCTGGAGATTGCATTATATGTATCTTCAAATTATTGGTTAACAGATTAACTTATGAGCGTTATGTCTGTTTGTCTTTGTGTAGCTATTGTGTTTGGAAGTAGATTTCTTATATTAATTCCTTCTTTTGTGTAATATTTTTAGGCTTGTGATCACGATTCTGTCATACGTTTCGTAGAAGCCAGATATCCAGGGTCATACCATGATGCCTTCATTTGGAGTATTTCCCAATTACGACGAAAGTTGTGCGAGGCTTATGAAGCTGGCAAGAGGCAAACCTGGCTCCTTGGTAAGACTCTCTATTTTTGAGTTATAACACCTCTTTGCAATAACTTGTTCAGGCTAAAGGATAACCTGTTATAAGCCTATCTTAATGACATTTTTCGGATAATTAATTTTCGCAGTAAATGTAGTACCACGAGGACGTAAAAGTAGCTAGTGATCTCTCTTTATTGATTCAATCTCGAAGTTTTCTGACCGTCTGGTAAAGTCTCTAAACTTTTCTTGAGCTTCTGACCATCTGGTGGCTTCTGGTGGGAGGGTTTCCTTAATTGGTATTTTTTTTTGTATTCACGGAGGATTCTCTCAACTGAAAGAATTCTCAAAAAAAATTTAAGCTTCTAAAATTATCTTTCTTTAACTTCTCTGTTTTACATCAGGGCAGTCCATTTACCGATAAATCGACGTACCATAGAAGTTCATCGAATCAATCAATTCGATGAGATATCATATCTGTCAAACGCACCTCGTTTGATGTAAACCTTTTGTCTTCTTGTGAGGAGTGGACATTTTTCGCTAAAAGAAAATAGTTTTTCTGATATTCCCCTCAAAAAAAAAAAAAAAAAAAAAAAAAATGGTTTCCTTACCTTGCTCAACCAGCTATCACTTCTAGACGAAAATCGCGAATCAAAACCAACTTACTCGACAGAATGTGACAAATCAATCACCCGTTTTCACACGGTCTACTGAGTCGACCTGCTCGACAAAAAATCGTCGATCTCGACTACTGTAATGGCAAAATAAACCTGTCGAGCAAAGTGACGGTCGACTCGACTTCTATAATTGGCCCCTATGCCCATCTAGACCTGTCGTGCTTGCTTCACTCATGAAGACTGCAGTAGCTACCAGTGGTCTTGTAGGAAAAGGTCCTGATTCACCGGGAGAACCATTTCTTCCACTCCTACATCCGCCTCTAGTCTTCTCTTGTCCGATTGCGATAAGTCCAAATCTGAGATTGAGACTCGAAGAATGCTGCACCTGTGTTGGACTAGGCTGACGATCAATGCTGGCTGCTAAATTGCTTTTCTCTTGCTAACCCCCCCATCGTACACACTAACTTCAACTATTGCCGTCTGAGAGGAGGTGGAACTGCTTATTCTTGTTGCTTCATTGAAAGATCCACAAGCAGAAACACTTTCACAGCTACTCTAACTTTCGGTTGGACTTGTCACTAACTTTTCGGTTTAGGATTTTCATTGTCTGCAGTTTCACTGCCCGTTGAAACTTCATTATTACCAATACCAAATGTTACATAAACTGCTGACCGTCACGAAATTACACCAACTCATATTTTGTCGTTCCTTTTTCAAAGTTTTAGAACATACATTTAATTCCGCGGAAAAATCAAAGAGCTAAATTGAAAAACGTCAATTCAGGAGCGCGGTCTACTTCGATCTCTGTTCGATCTGAGCGTCCTTCGGAGTCCAAATTAGGACCTGTCAATGTCGTCGGTGCCGGCTGCACTGTTAAGATGTGGGAGTTCATTTTGTGGTCATGAGTTGAAGCGATTAAACACTGATTTTGACTACCGACAAATAAATTGACATCTTCTCTGAGAATCTGGGAGCGTCCTTGCTGAAGGTTGGGCAGGAAAACGACTTCACGTTCCAACAAGATAACGTTCCGAAACATATGGCACGTTAAACCCAAACACTTTTCTTGCATAAAACTATGAAACTGAAAACTCAATTATGAATCTGGCAGATTCATCTACTTGATTTATTTTAAATGTACACGCGACGTTTTAGATTTTTCTGGGATTTTTTTTTATGGAAAAACTTTGGCATAGCCCATTGCAATGCTTCAAAATATTGTAAACGTAACATGAAGTATAATGAAGTTTTATAATCTATCATAGAAGTGAACACATTTGAAAGTTGTCCTGAAAAAAAAAGGGTCTATTATTCTTGTAACACCAAAAAATAATAATAAAATAATCAGTGTTCAATATACTGGCTGATTCTTATCGCTTCACGGACTAAGATTTGAGGTTACCTTATATTCTAGTGTTCTAGTGCTGTTGTAGATGTAATCTTTGGAATGTGATTTTTAGTGTGACAGTATTTATGATTTTGGGTTTCAAATAGAACATACAATTAAATAAAAGTTTTCGTGTGCAACAAAGATAAGTTCATTCGTAATAATCATAATCTTTAGTTTAAGATCCATTGAAATGAACTACATTACATTTTGAGAATAAATCTAAACTTTTAAACTTTTTTAACTAGCTCCGGATACTGGTATTGCTACGGATCCCAACCAACACAAAACCGCCTAAAAAAATAGGTTGCAGCAACTTAATTGTTTGTTCTGGCAGGATTGTTGTTTGAGGGGTTCACCATTCTTTCCAACAAAAAGTATTGCCAATAAGTTTTACATAAAGGGTGCTCCGATCAAAATTTGGTCAAACAGTTATGTGTGTGAGTCGATCAAAGTTATTATTAATAAAGACTGCATTCGATGAAATTTGGACACACAAAATAGGTCACCAAAAATTTTCCTTGAGCCCGATTCTTTTCAAACTTTCTGGAAATAAAGTACTACTAGATGATTAAGTTTTGACATCATTGGTTTATTGAACCTCTTCTCCCAACCCAAATTCCCGCAACTTTGCCTTGATCCCTTTCATAAAATTTTGGGTAATGATAGGACCGACTTGCTTACTTACTTTTAACCACACTTTTTTTCGTTCAAGTTCATTTTCTATCAGTTTTGGAGTTTTAACGAGCTTTGCCTTCATGATTGCCCAAAATTTTTCAATTGGGCGAAGTTCCGGAGCGCTTGGAGGGTTGACGTCTTTTGGTACAAAAACTACATTATTATCTTTGTACCAGTCTGAGACGGGCCGGGCATAGTGGCAAAATGCCAAATCCGGCCAAAACAGTGTCGGGCCATCGTGAGATCTCAAGAAGGGCAGAAGTCGTTTTTGGAGGCATTCGTCCTTGTAGATTTGTCCGTTGACGGTCCCAGAGGTGATGAAGGGCTGACTCATTTTGCCACATCCGCAGATCGCTTGCCAGACAAGGAATTTTTTGGCGAATTTCGACAGTTTCTTCTTCCGTACACTCTCCGGAACGGCCAACTTAGAGGTGGCGACGTAGTGTTCCTGTCCTGGCATTTGTTTGGTGTCGGCTTTAATGTAGGTCTCATCGTCCATCACAATGCAGAACGGTTTTGTGAGCCACTCCCTGTGCAGTTTTCTTGCACGAGTTTTGGCCACCGAGTTCTGTTTATCGCTCCGGTTTGGTGCCTTCTGGACCTTGTACACATGTAATCCAGAACGTTTCATTGTTTTCTGCACAAAACAAACTGAAACTTTCGCCTTTTTCGCAACATCCCTGATCGAAATGTTGGGATAACGCTTAAATTGGTTCAATACCATCCTGGCCTTCTCCGAATTTGATGTGCCACGTTTTTTGCCACTACAATTTTTCCGCTTAGTTGTCTTACGGTCCTTGAACGTTTTGAGCACATGAGACACGGTTGAATGTGCGATTCCGAGCTGTTTTCCGATCCATCGATGAAAAGCGTTTGGGTTTTCGAAGTGAGTGCCCAAAATTTGTTGGCGCACTATTTCTTCATTAGGAGCCATCACTGAAATCACTCGACCGATTTTCACGAAACTCATAACACAATTGACACAACACAATGAAATACATTCAGTTAAAATTTCAATAATTTTTACCCACTCGCTAAAAAGTTACGAACAATTGCGTGTGTCCAAATTTCATCGAATACAGTCTTTAAGTCAAATTCTTTTTCTTTTTCAAGTTCAGTTAATACAGAATACAGGAGAATTTTTCAGCTTAGCTTCCTTTTTCCAAATGGGATTTGCCGGTTTTTTTTTTTAACCCCTGGTATAATTTTTTGCACCCTTCTCTTCCCCCTTTTTTCCCCGGGGGAAGCCGGTTTTCCCTGGACTTTTTCCCCCTCACAACAGCTTTTTGAGTCTTCTTAAGGTTCCGTTTGACGATGGCCCAATATTGTTCGATTGGGCGGAGCTCTGGCGTATTGGGAGGGTTCTTGTCCTTGGACACCACTTGAGCGTTGTTGGCAGCATACCACTAGATGACCGTTTCTCCGTATTGGCAAGATGCAAAATCCGGCCACCATAGAACGGAACAATTGTGTCGCTTCAGGAAAGGCAGTAGACGTTTTTGTAGGCACTCGCTCAGATAAATTTCCTGGTTGACGGTTCCGGTTGCAATGTAAACGTTACTCTTCAAGCCACAGGTAGAGATGGCCTGCCATACCAGATATTTCTTCGCGAACTTTGACAGTTTAATGTGCTTGAAAATATCTGCCACCTTTCCCCGTCCGGTTGCCGTGTAAAATTCCTGTCCAGAAATCTGTTTAAAGTCTGCCTTGACGTAAGTTTCATCGTCCTGTACCACGCAATCAAACTTCGTCAGCATCGTCATGTTCAACTTTCGCGATCGTGCTTTGCCCGACGTGTTTTGTTTGTCGTCGCGATTTGGAGTCACCACTTTCTTGTAAGTCGACAGTCCAGCTCGTTTTTTAGCTCTATCCACGGTTGAAGGCGTCAATCCCAGCTTCTTTGCGACATCTCGTACGGAGAGGTTGGGGTTCCGCTCGAAATAGCGGGCAACTCCTTTTGTCGTCTCTGTGGCCTCCGGCTTTCGATTTCCCCCCGATACAGCTTTCCTGGCTGTCTCTTCCTTCGACGACATTTTGATAACTGAAGTGCTAATCTCAAAATCAAAATAGAGGCATGATGCTACACGCACACATATTCAAAATGAGGGGCATGCAATTTTTTTTAATGTACGATGAAAAGAAATGCGTCAAGTTTAAGTTCACAAAATTCGCCACACCCTTTAGTATAATTCCTGCTTATTTTTGAGAAATGAAAATTTTTCCCGTTATTTTTAAATTAACAAAATTGGAACTAAATAATAACTTGCAAAACTTGTGATGTTTATTAACATGATAATTGATATTATATGAAAAGTTATAATGAAAACTTACTAATTAAAATAAATAATTTCACACACAAACCCTTCCACGTCTCTTTTTCCGGGTAGCATGGACTGTGCCTGCGTCAACATCCTGACTCACGAAGTCCAGATCATCATCGCTTGAATCCAATATTAGAATATATCCTTATTATTCTAATAACTGTTCAATTCTGAATTGCAAGTTCAACTAGATATTCAAAAACGTACTGCCATTTTTTTAAAGCAAATTTTAGTTGATTTTTGGATGTCCCCGGTGCGGAAACAGTTACTATGAATGACTACTGTGATAGCAATGACCACGTGGTGATAGGTGACTAAGCTCTAAACGAAACTGATTTAAAAAAATTTGAACTGTTTGAAATATAACAAAACTTGAGATTTTAGCGTTGAATCTGCTCTGTTCGATGAACACCAGAATATACAACACATCCCCATACACTTTGTCGAACCAGCCTCTCCAGCCTAACTAATCAGCACTTCTGTCTTCACCAACAAGGAGGGACATTTCCCGGAGCAGCCTTTCCCATGTTTCATCGTTCGTCGCACACCGTTGCGAATGTTTCGGAAATTTATGAGTGACAATATTAAAACCCGCGGTTGTACTTCCCAAACTGCCAACCAAACTCCCAGCCAACGGCATTGTTCCGGCCCGCACGCGACACTCCCGCAGCAAGCCGTTTTATGTTCCTTCTCACACGAAGCGTGTCATCTCTTTCTTCACACTTAATTCGCTCCTAAGGCTAATGGGTTCTTGGGTATGTCTGCGTCTTGAGAGAAATTTAAGGAATTTTTATTCCGTCTCGGATCAGAATTGTAACGTAGTTCCCTGGAATGCTAATAGCCAAGCCGAGTTCCTTCGAGTGAAACAATAACGATCAAGGTGGCAGAAGATTGCGAGGGTGGCTCAACGCAGCAAAGACGACGGTGTTTGGGTATCGTTATCAGAGCCGACAAGGCGCAAAGCAATAAATAATTGTAATTTAAATTTCAACCCGTACGTTACGTTACATTTGCGAACACACACACAGAAACACACGTTTGGCACTCATAATGGATGGCTGTTTTATTTAGATTCCACCTAAGAACACACCCCCACGAAGAAGCAGGAGAAGATGACAGCGATTGATGGATGACAGCTCGGCACCGTCGTAGTCGTCTTCGTGCCGGTGGAAGGAGAGTTATGTTTCCTGCGCCTGGAAAAAGGTGATTTTCCTCGTGATTCATGGCTTTCCTCACTAATGAAATTACGCAATCTTCGAGGGAGGCAAAAATGATCGGAACAAACATTTTCCAGTCGGGTGGCAAAAATAACAATGTCAGCTGCCACTAAACCAACGACATCTTGATTTGGAGAAAATTGAGACGTCCTTTCCGTTTCGAGATGCGAGTGTGTCCTGATTTCTATTGAACTATGAAAGCCGGAAACCGGAAATCAATCCCTTTTCGCCTTTCGAAAGTTCCCGGAACAAAACGGCTTGTAGCACGTGTGTCTGAAGTGCTGATGGGCAATTTTCTCACACTCGCATCGATAAAGAAGCCATTTTTCTCTCGGACTGCTATTTGGCATCGCATGCTGGTGCAAATCTCCGTGGCAACCCTAATTCCAACCACCCATTGTGTCGGCCGTTTTGTTTCGAAAAATAGCAGCAAAATGTTCGCTCAATTATCGCTTTCCTCTGCCCAAAATGAACGAAAAACAATGTATAACGCAAGAGTGATGTCAATTTCGGATTTCCATTGTTATCAGTGAAGAATGGTGCCTGACCGTTTTGGCAGCAACTGGTTATGAAAGATAAGGACAACCACTTATTGTGAGTGGATCTTCTATTTAACCCCAATTCCTTCTACCTCCGGAAATGCCACTCCATCCACTGCGAAGCGGTTCGATAATATTTATGATTTTAATCATATCCATGGAAAATAAAAATATTTATCATTTTCGGCTGCTGTCAGCTGTCATTGACAATATATGTATGCAGTAGGGAGAGCGATGTGACACCTCCCACCATCGTTCAAACTCACACTTGATTGCGATTTGACGTCGACAGTTGGTGCCACGTGAGAGCAGCAAGGTGTGGCTGGATTTCAATAAAACCTTAGCTTCAACCCCCCCCCCCCCCCCCCCCCCCCCCACTACATCCCTCCTACGGCAAGTGAAAACTGTCTATTTCGCACTTTTGCCACGCTGAATTTGCAATGAGATTAATCTTCATGAAATATTTATATTTGTTTTCACGACTCCCTGCGAGTGCGATTCGCGACCAACTCCTTCCTTTCCGCTTCGGAGCTCTAAAATCCTTTGCAGCTGTCAAATTGAAGAATGTGAAGTTGAACAAATTGCGTGCGTGCGCTCGGTGTAAATTAAGAGGATAATGTCGTCGAAGACTAAGCGCCCCGGAGACATGCCATTGGTAAGTTATGGGAAAAGGAGGTGGGGTTGGAGGGGGGGGGGGGGGGGTAAGGGATGCGACTGACAGGTGGCATTGACGCGTGGAAGCGGATTTGAAGAGGCTTTTATCTTTCTTTTTTTGCATTTACTGTGGAAATTAAATTTAGGTGGCGGTACCTGCTTGGTTGATAAGTACTGGCAGTTTGATGTATTTTTGTAAGATTGAAGTAATGGGTTGTACATATTTGCTTCTGCGTAGTTGGGGCTCGTTTGAAGATTTATTTTTAAGTTTAGGGTTGTCAGAATGTAAAAAGGACCACCATCACTTCATATTCATTGAAGGCATAATTGGGCCATGATGGGCACTATTTTTGGATTCTTGTAAGCTTCACCTTAATTGTAGTCCTCTAAATTTTAAACACAAGAAACAAGGCTTAACTTGAACAGATGTCCTCGCAATAATCCGCAGCGCGCAACGTCGTGGAAACAGCCGGGAATCAGCTCACGAGTTTCGTCATTTTTGACCCGTTTTGTACGATAATAGAAAAATAAAACTCTTAATTCTTTTAATTTTCATAAATACCTTCCAGAAAATTTGCTCACTAGAGAGTTTGTAAAATATTTCAATTTCAGACTAAATCCACCAAATCAAACTTCATCCAACTAGTTTTGAAATTCGTTTCAATTTCCCTCAAAGTCAGCTCAATTTTTCTTCTATTTACTATAAATATTTATTGATTTCATCAACCGACGTTGACTACTACATTGTGTTCTGCCAAAAATTATAAATTATCAGAATTCTAAATCCGATCAATTGCCTGTTAGAGCTGGTAGCATCCTTGGGCCAGTACTATATAACATTTTCACTTCAGATCTCCCTGATTTACCTCAGGGCTGTCAAAAATCTTGCTTTGCTGATGACATAGGCATTTCCGCTAAAGGAAAAAATCTTCGTATTATATCCAGGAGGCTACAAAAAAACTTGCACATTTTACAGACTATTTACAAAAATGGAAGATTTCTCCTAATGCTTCCAAAACTCAACTTACAATATTCCCACATAAGCCTAGAGCTGCATTTTTGAAACCAAGTAATAAGATAATAAAAAAATTTTTTTGTATCTGCGGTTGGCACACGTTCCCCAACAGATTTAGTATAAAACTGCGGCCCCGGTAGCGTTCTTGAATCTTCTTTAACGTATGTTTCGTCATCCATCAAAATGCACTGGTCGACATTGTCCAAAATGCAGCTGTACAGCTTTCGAGCCCTGGTTTTGGCACGAGACTTTTGTTCCGGAGTTTGTTTGGGCACTTTCTGCTTTTTGTACGTCTTCAAGTCATTCCTGCGCTTGATTCGTTGAATCATTCCGATGCTGGTCCTGAACTTCTTGGCTAGATCGCGAGTAGAGGCAGATTTGTTCCGTTGAATAGAATCCACAACTTTTTGGTCCAAATCGGGGTTGCTGGAGCCGGGTTGCCACTTCTTGGTAAATCCTTGAGGGAGCACTCCTTACCAAACTTTTCGATGATGCGTTTTACACTTGCCGGGTGAACATTTACTCTTTTCGCAATCTGGTTGTAAGTAACACCCTTTTCGGTGCACCAAGTGTGCAGAATTTTCTTTTTAGTTTCAAATTCAATTCGCGACATTTTGAATACAACTTTATCAACGGAAATGAATGAACCGAATAATCATTTTTGACTTGTAAACAAAGCAAATGGCGCTTACACGCTAAAAATATATACAGTAGTTTATGCGTAATAACGCATCGAATGTTTATAACTACTTTTCGATACACTCCTTAGTCATATGGTCACTATGAACGGAGTTCCAATTTCTTGGTCAAATCAAGTTAAATATCTTGGACTGATGCTTGATCAAAAATTAACTTTTAAAGTTCACATTGAGGGCATTCAAGCCAAAAGTATTGACTTGAGATGCGTCTCGTCGTCCATCACCACCGCCACGTCGCGATTCGCCGGGAAAATCGAGTTGACCATCTTATTCAGCCGCTGCCTCTGCGTCATTGCCTGCAGCTCCGAAACCAGTGGACGCGACTTCCACTTCCTGGCATGTATGTTCATGTTTGACAGGTACTTTTTCACTGTTTGGCCGGTTGAACCAACCTCCAGGCCAATCGCACGCAGCGATGTAGCCACTTTTCCCTCGGTCTTCCGCTTCAGCATTCTTTGGAGCTTCTTGTCGCTCAGGGTCGTCGGCTGTCCGGAACCGGGTTTTCTTCCGATGCTCTGATTGTTGTCTAATAGTGCTAAGATGTTGTAGATGCCGGAACGGGCGTATCCGGCGTCCACAAAGTGCCGCACGATATCCGTTTTCGACGCGTCGTTCTTTGAAAGCGCACACTTCTGAACGGATTTGCTTCACTGTTTTTGACATCACGGTTAGAGTTCGCCTGATAGAGCTGTCAAATTTTGTCTGCTGACTCATGGGTTACTATGATTGATGGTGCATGGGTAGTTTTGTCAGTGCGGGTGAAGGTAAACCCATGAAAAATCAGCAATTGTTGTCCATTTTAACGTAGAACTACGATTCTCTTTTCTACCCGGTCATTTCAAAATTTTGAAAAATGAAAGCGTAACGCAAAAGTGAAAGGTTTTTGAACGCTAATTGCTTTCGTTTGACTGAACAGAATGACGTAATTTTTACACCATTTGATCAAAAAAACTTACAAATGGTTCAAATTAAAATTTCAATTAAGTGCTATTTGTATAAGTAGTTCAATTTATTACTTAAAAATAACCTACCAATTTAATATAATCTTTATTTTTCTCGTGTTCTTTACATATCTTTGTTTTCAAGTGATTTATATTCATTTTCAGTCTTTAATTTTGTTGTTGACATCGAAACATCATCAAACATCGAATGTTTTACAGGGGTGTGAGTGTTTTGTGTGTGCACGGCAAAATTAGTTTTAATTTGATAGCCTACTTAACCTAATAATTTTAAAAATGTTCTATTATTCTGCAATCGCTTGGATGAGTAGACTCTCGGAATGACGGCAGTTCTCTATAAACTTATCTATAGATACCTCGATGCGCTCTTTCACTTATTTGAAATCAGCTACACGATGTAGCTTGGTGGTTCTTGTTCTGGGAGCGGCGACGAGAATTAATCGGAGCAACCGATCTTGGACGACTTGGAGCTTCAGGATGTGGGTTTCTGCGCAAATCCCCAACACCGGCATGGCGTAGTTCACCACCGGGGCCATAATTGCCTTGAAGACGGCAAGTTTGTTGCGCTCCGATAGTCGGGACCGTCAATTTATCAGCGGATAAAGCGCTTTGAGCAGACCAATACATTTATTCCGCAGGTTGTCGGTGTGAGCACGGTAGTTCCTCTTGTTGTCGATGGTGACACCAAGATATTTCATTTCGTTCATCCAATTAACGGGGCATCCGTTTACCCGGATGAAGCAATCGGGTGGAGGTAGAAGTTACGGCGATGGTCGATGTCGAAACAGGATGGCTTGGCTTTTGGCTTCGTTGACCTTGATTTTGCAGCTGCTAAGGTACGACACGTATGCGGTTACCCATCGTTGCAACCGGGATCTGTAATCTTTGGGCATTCGTCCGTTGGCCATGATTGCGCTGTCGTCCGCGTACAGCGCCAAGGTGCAGCCAGCAGGAAGCTGTGGCACGTCTGATGTGTACAGGTTGTACAGGATTGGGTCCAGAAGGCTACCTTGGGGCACACCGGCTAGGATCGATTGAAGATCGGAAGCCGCACCTAGAATGTGGATCCTGAACGAACTGTTGGTTAGGTAGTTTCTTACCATCTTTGTCAGGTAGTCCGGGAAGTTCGTTTGCACCAGCTTGTGGATCAGGCCGTCGTGCCACACGTTGCCGAATGCCTTCTCCACGTCCAGCAGGTCCATCGCCGTATTGGTCGATAGAGCCTTGTTTCGGTTGATGATGTTTTCCACGCGGACCAGCTGGTGGACGATGGAGTGTCCTTGTCTAAAGCCGAATTGCTCCGGAACGATGATTTGGTGCTCCTCGATGTGCACCATCAGACGCTGTAGGATGAGCCGCTCAAATATCTTGCTGACCGCTGACAGCAGCGTGATAGGGCGGTAGCTGGTCGGTGCAGTCGGGTCCTTTCCTGGTTTCAGTATAGGGATAACTTTCCCTACATTCCACCTCGTCGGAAAATGGTCCAACTGGAAGCGCCTTACCGGAAAGCTTTTTCAGCACCAGGTTGAAAATGTCGTCATTGCCGGGGGCCTTCATATTTTTGCCGCGCTTCACTGCAGCACGAACTTCGTTCTCCGTCACGATGCCGACGAATGGAGCGACGTCGACTTGCTCATCGAGCCGGCGGAGGGTTCGTTGGACAGTAGCTTCGTGGGGACTCACCATGCTGGCACCGAGGTTATGCGCTTCAACGAGCTTGCTGGCGATGGCGTTGGCCTTCTCAGACGGGGATACCAGAATGCCACCGGTATTGTTCTTTAGTGGTGGGACTGCTTTTGGCCTCTGCTTCTGAACTTTTGCCATCTTCCAGAATGGCCGGGAGTGGTCGCTCATTTGGGCTCATTTGCTGTTGGCGAACTGCTTGTTTCCGATGGTCGCCATTTGATCCCCAATCAGGTGGCTGAGGATGGAGAACTCTTCCTGCTTTATCAGGCATCCGGTTCGTTGGAATTGCCGGCGGACTGTGTTTCGCTGCTGGATAAGCTGCCGAGTGTAGGGGTCAATCGTGGTGTATTGCCGCCTCACTGGTACCCAGCGGATGCAGGCTTCGTCTGCGGCGTGTACGGCATCCTCGAATATACCCAGTTGGTGGTCGATGGCTTCGACGGTGGATTCGTCCGGGTTTTCGGAAAGACGAGAGTCTACCAGGCGACTGAAAACCATCCAGTTGACCCGATGATAATCGCGTCTCATCGTCAGCGGGGCTGGTGTTGGATTGCAGTCCAGTTCGCACACCACCGGATAGTGGTCGGGACCTAGTTCGTGATCGGTGACTGGCTTCGAGAGTGCCAGGTCGGATAAGAACACGTCCAGGGTGAAGGTTCTTCCAGCTGGGGATAGAAAGGTCGGATCGTTCGGAAAGTGAATGGCACACTTACCTGAGCTAAGGTGGTTAGCCAGAAGGTTGCCGTTCTTGTTGTTCGTATGGTTTCACCACAGAGTATGCCGAGCGTTGAGATCACCGGCCACCACGAAGCGGGATCGGTTGTCGGTGAGTTTTTCGAGGTCTTCCACGAAGAGCTGTGAAGTGCTGTTGCTGTCCATGCACTGTCGGGGCATGTAGACGGCAAACAGCGAGATGTCGCCCTGGAGAGCGGTGATTTTAACACCGATGGCTTCGATGACGCTGGTCTTCGGATGCGGTAGAACCTCGTACCAGATACCTTTTCTGATGATCACAGCCACGCCGCCCCCAGTTGCATTGGGACGATCCAGGCGGATGATGGTGTGTTCCCGAAGCGAAAAGTTCAATTTAGACGGGTCTCCGAAATCACTCCCACGTCGATTTTATGCTGGGCAAGGAAATTGCCCAGCTCTATCTTTTTCGCTCTTACCGAGCGAGCGTTCCAATTTGAAACACGGATGATGCGGGGCTCAATTGGCCCCATATTAACATACCATGTATCCTAGGACCTCCACCTGGTCCGATTTTGTCTGGACGAGAGTTCACGGATGTGAAGATGGCACAGGCGGGGAGGAGGGGGTGTTTTTTTTGGGGGGGGGGGGGGGGGGGGGGGGGGCGAGTGGGGGTTTTGTAAAAATCATGGTTTTTTGGAAAGGTTTTTTTTTTATAATTATATGTGCGGGGGGGTGATTGTGAACCGAAAAGAAAATGCATTCAGTAATAAGGGAAAACCCGATCCGTGCCGCTTCTGTGTAGACTTTGTTTTTAAATAAAAGATAAGGAAAGAAGAAAAAATAATTAAAAATATTTTTACTTTGGTGTAAAATATATAATTATATTTATGTTTATATATAAATCAAGATAACAAAATCTATCTAAGGTCTGTATCCACATTAATCCGGACACCTTCAAATCATTGTAACTTTTGAAATATTGCACGCAGGAATGAAAAATTTCACTGTGGTATAGCTGAGAGTCTATGATGAAAAAGACTATGAATGATGTTTACATATCATGATTAGTATTCAAGATGGCGACGAAAGAAAAACAAGTGCGCAAGCGAATTTTGTACGGGCGTACGGCAAATCCTGACTTGTCAATACCGGGACCTTGCAAAAACATTGGATTTGCCTAAATCCACTGTTCACGATGTGCTCAAATCATTTTCGGAACGTTTGACGGTGGAGAGGAAACCGAGAAGTGACCCTGTCATGGACCGAAAGGTGGAAAGGATATTAACGAAAAACCCAAATCTCTCCATTCGAACGGTGGCTCGTAAAATAGGGATGTCGCCTGGTTTTGTCCAAAAATCAAAACAACGTTTGAGACTTAAGTCGTATAAAGTAAAAACAGTTCCAAATCGCAACGACAAACAGAACTTGGCAGCAAAATCTCGGGCTCGACGTTTGTACTGCGAATATTTGACGAAGTTTTCATGCGTTGTTATGGACGATGAAATTTATGTCCTGGAAGATGTCAAGCAGCTTCCAGGGCTAGATTTTTATTCTGCTATGGCCAGAAATGCTACAGCTGAGCATTTCAGAACAAAGAAGACATCGAAATTTCCCAAAAAAATACCTTGTGTGGCAAGCAATTTGCACGTGTGGCAAAAAGAGTAAATCTTTCGTCACTATAGACCCAATCAACAAGGAGATCTATCAGAAAGAGTGTCTGCAGAAGCGATTACTACCCTTTATGAAAAGTCACAAAGAAAAACCTTTGTTCTGGCTCGATTTGGCATCATGCCACTATGCTAAAACTGTGATGTAGTGGTACCAAGCAAATCAAGTGAACATTGTACCAAAAACCTCAAACTCGCCAAATTGCCCAGAGCTACGACCAATCGAGAGATATTGGGCTCTGATGAAGCGGAAGCTTTCTGGAAAGAAGCAAGGAAATAAAGACATCAATCACTTTCAGCAAATTTGGACAAAGACGGCTTCCACGATTTCTGAAGAGTCTGTACAAACCCTAATGGACGGAGTTAAGCGCAAAGTTCGAAAATTTTATGCAAATACCGAATAACTATGTTTTGTCTTCACGAATTGTTAAAACACATCCCATGAATCTGAAATAAACAACTACGACGTAAATATAATGCGAAATTTATGTTTTATTCATGTTTTGAGGTGTCCGGATTATTGCGGATACAGACCTTATATATGTAAAAATGAATTTCTGTCTTTCTGTCTGTCTGTTTGAACCTTATACACTCGGACACTACTGAACCGGTCGGCGTGAAATTTTGTATGGAGGAGCTTTTAAGGCCAGAAAAGGTTCTTGATGTAGTTAAAGACCCCTCCCTTCTCTGAAAAGGGGGGACCCCATACAAATGAAACAAAATTCGCAAACTCTAGAAAAAATCACGCAAAAGAAATAAAATTGGGCATGGAGGTTTTCAAAAATGAATTGGGGGGGGCAAGAAATGTTTCAATGGTAGTTTGAGACCCCTTCCCATTCTGAAAGGGGGGGCTCTCAAACAAATGGAACCCAAATTCCTGCAAAACTCGAAAATTAATCAAGCAAATGGAACCAAATTTGGCATGTAGAGGTTTTTGAAGGCAAGAAATGTTTCTTGGTTAGATTGAGACCCCTCCGCCTTTTGGAAGGGGGGCTCCCAAGGGTACGAAATGACACACACACATTTCTGCATAACTCAAAAATTAATCAATTGAAAATGGATCCAAATTTGGCATGTAGAGGTTTTTGAAGGCAAAAGGGGGATGTTTTTTTGTTGGTCTTCAGGTGGTTTCGCCTCTTGATACGCTGGATCATTCCGACCCCTGCTCTCTGGAAAAGGAGGCTCCAGTTACGAGTTGGAAGAACCGGGTTTTCTGCCTCTTCCTGGTAGCTCATCCAAAGAATGTTGAATGTGTTCCCCAAACTTATTAATGATGGTTTTAACACTCGCATGATGAATTCCAAACCGCTTCGCCAATGTTCGCATAGTAATACCCTTCTCACTTAGCCATGTGTCCAGAACCTTAATTTTCACTTCCTTTTCTATACGCGGCATTTTGAAAACGCAGAATTTACTAGGTGGAATGAAATACACATTTCTGCATAACTCAAGAACAAATCAAGCAAATGCAACCAAATTTGGCATGTGTAGGTATTTGGAGGCAAGAAATTATTCTATGGTATTTCAAGATTCCTTCCCCCTCTTTAAGAGGGGAGGGTGGCCTCTCGTACAAATAAAACAGAAATTTCTGCAGAACTCGAGAACTATTCCAGCAAATCAAAGCACATTTGGCATGTGGGGGTTTTAAGAGGCAGGTTATCTATGTATATAAAAAACTTTTTTGTCTATCTGTAGGCGTGAAAATTTGTATGCAGGGGTTTTTGGGGCTGGGGAAGGTTCTTGTGATCGTTTGAGTCCCCTTCCTTTTCTGGAAATTTCTGCATAACTCAAGAAGCTAATGAAGCAAATGGAACCAAATTTGGCATGTAGAGGTTTTTGAAGGCAAGAAATGTTTCTTGGTTGGATTGAGACCTCTCCCCCCTCTGAAAGGAGGGGCTATCATACAAATGAAACTCAAATTGCAACCAAAAAAGAGAATTATTCAGGTAACTAAAAAACAAAATGGGTATTTCTCGGGTAAGAAGCATGTTCTGATAGAAGTTTGAACCACTTCTTAGTCAACAAAAAAACTCATTCCGAAAACCAACCATAAAAGTGCCAGTTCTATTAAATTTTGCATTCATTTAGTTGCATGCGTAGCAGCGCATGCATCGAGTTCAGCTAGTAATAATAAAAATGGTAATGTTAATGGCAATGAATAAACAATGTCATATAAGATAATATATATATATATATATATATATATATATATATATATATATATATATATATATATATATATATATATATAATATATATATATATATATAAATATATATATATATATATATACTATATATATATATATATATATATATATATATATATATATATATATATATATATATATATATATATATATATATATATATATAGTAAAGGGATATTATAATATAAGCTGAAAATTACATGTGTGCCGACTGCTGTTTTGTTGCAATTGTAGACAGACTTGCGCATCCATTATGAACCCAGAAAATTTAGTCAATGTGTCATACACATAAGAAAAAATAATGAATTTTAAATTTTAAATTATTTAACAATAGTTGATGATGGTGAAGCAAATAGAAAAAATTTTGCGTAGTGGTTAGCATCCATACCTCTCACGCTAAAGTCACGAGTTCGAATCTCACCCCCAGACAAGTTACGAAAATACCCAAAAGGTATTTGAGTGACTACGACGGGAGATGAACCAGCACAGGGCTGAAAATCTCGATAATTAAGGAATTAAAAAAAAAAAGAAGGATAGATAAAAAAACAAAAAATTAAATTATAATATCTTTTTTTTTTAGGATTTTTCTCTCTGGGCTATTTGGTTGATAGGCAAATGCAAAAGGGGGATGAGTGGAATATGGTAATGTCGTAGGTCAAGGGTAGAAGAGAAAAAAAGTTATTTGTAATTTTTAAATGAGGTAATAAATTTTATTATTTATTTATATTGTAAATTAAATATCGAGGGCTCACATTATACTGCTAAAATGTCAATATTTGGTGTTCATTTAAAACAAGCCATTTAAGAATGTCATAGTTGAATGAAGTGGCACATCTAAATTTAAGACACTACAGACCAAACCTTCTCAATCCAGTATACCGTTTTTTTTCAGGTTTCTCTGCTCAGGTTGGTTTTTTGATGCTTTTTTTTTTCTTATAATGAACCTCTCAAGGACACCATTAATGTTTAAGTATATGTATTATGTGACAGGCATAATAATTAGCTATGCCCTAAAACATATTTTAACGAAAAATTACCAAATAGAACATTGAATGGCTTAATGGTGAATCCCATTTTGAGTTTAACCTGCATCTTAACTTCTCGATTGAGCCCTTCTTTAATTTTTTTTTAAAGTAATCAACCAACCAATTGCATTCAACCACCCCAGCATCTACTGAACAATCAGCCATCGAAACTCAACGCCATACGCCATAGATTATGAAAACAATCGTTTTCGATCGAATCAGTTCGTTTTATAACAAGCGGCATATGTCCAGAACGCCTACTGCGACTTGAAGAAAATCCTCGCCTACCCTGTTTTAGCAGCAGCAGCAGCACCCGCAGCAGGACTCGTGTCGCTAGCTGATCATAAGAACCACGATGATTATGACGACGCCGAACAATTGAATTGCCTTTGCCTAATCCGTGCGAGAGTGCCGTCGTCGTTCGCATCCCGGAAGCAACCGATACAATCGGACTAATTGAATGCTGCAGTTCCAGTTGCTCGGGATGTGGCATAAAACGACGATATTGTTATTAGGATTTGTTTTCTCCCTGAATTTCCTGCGCCAGGTCCTAGATCGTATCTCAATGTTGGCAAGTTGGCAGCGGAGGGAGGTTTGAGCTGGTGAAAATCAATAAATGCGATTCTAAGCCGATTGGGAGCAGTAAGCAACCGTGGGCCTTTGCATTTTTTATGTGTTTGTATCAACAACGTATGCTTGGCTGCGTCCGAGTCGGTATTATTAGGATTGTGAATATTGCTAAGAAGTCAGCACGTTGAGAGGCACGTGCCAACGGAGAAAGACCCAATTTTCGGATTGTTTTGCTTGCAACCCTCCCTCTGCAATCGATTGTCATAAGTTTTTTTGGGAATGAGAGCATATGGCGCTGGCAACAAAAACAACATGTTTGAAATCGCGGTTGATCAGAGCTACGTATCAAACGCGAAACGCAAAATTTCATCAACTTACCTACACTATCGAAAGAAGTCATCCAAAATAACACGTATTTTCTCGCAAACAACTTATCATTCTGTTATGGTTATTATTTTTCTGCTGACTTTTGGATTTATGACAACCTTCACTTTTTCTGCTAAACACATCATTCATGACTTTCATCATCGCAGCCTGCCGATTCAAAGTAGCCCTATACATTAATAGGGAAGGGAACTTGCCATCAACCCCTCGATCGGATGCGAAAAGAGGGTGACCGAATCAACCAGAAATGCAGTTCCGGTGTGACCCTTCCCCCTCGAGTCGGCACGCAACGAAAGAGCCAATGCCAAAGCAGCCGTTTATTGACCGTTATTAATGTTACAATTTCTCAACACGCTCCGACAATGGATGAATTAAGTGCGTAAGCAATCGGAGTACCTCTGTTATGATAATAATGAAGCGTATGCACGTGATGCGCTTCTCCCCAAGGGATTCAGTTGATGATGACTTTCTGATTCAAGTATTATTGATTTGAATTTTGCTCAAGCATTAAGTAATCAGAAAAACACTCAACGCCAGCATTCCATCAGCAGCATGGGAACCCGAACTTCCTCTGGTTGCAAGATGTTGAAGCACATGAAACCCGTTCCGGCAGGTTTTTCGCCACTCGAATGTGCATCGAACCGAGCGCGCCAAAGAGTTTTGCTTTTAAAATTTGAAAAGTTGCTCTTGCACGTTTTTGTGCATAGTTTGCAGGGAGAGGGAGCGGCTGCTCTCAATTTATCAGAGTAAGTAGTTCTTGTTTTGGTTCGCCCGTTTGAAGTGTCTGTTGGCTGCTCCTATACATTGTTATACCTACATGTATAGACATCGTAACATACGGGAGAGCGAAGGCACATGCGCTGTGTCCGAGCAGGGCGAAAATGCTCTTGTTGGTAGTTGCTCGATGAGAGACTTTTTCTCAGATTGAATGCTCAGGCGAAAGAGACAGTTTCATACGTTCACAAGTAGGTGGTGCTAGCTGTACTGAATTGTAGTTTTGTTGTCGTTTCCTTCACGGACGAAGTTGTTGGGATGGTGTTAAATTTGCATAGTCCTTCTGAATGAGGAAATGATTTTATCATTAAAGCGACCAAAATCATCTTTAAAAACTAAGTTTTCGTTTCACTTAATGCAATAAACTACGGCTAGCTTCATTGGCTCTCATCCCGGAGAGATGAATTCCGGACGGTGACATCGGTATTTTCGGACACAAACAATCTTTGATCACGTCTCACTTCTAGTAGGGTTCTCCAGGAGACAAGGTTCAACCGAAAAAGCAATGAATTCCTATTATTTGACTTAGAACTCCGTGGTTTTATTCTCAAGCATTATTTGAATGCATTGGCGAGGAGTATGCAACAAACGTCAATGCCAATGCAGGCCAAAACTAATGGTCGGTGTGATATTTATTTTATTTCGTCAAGCAATGTTGACTACATACATACAATCGATACAATGTTTTACTTACATGCTAAGGAGTGTATCGAAAATAAGCTATCCACTAACTTTCTTTCAAATTATGTTGAAAACCGATATTTTATTCATACAAAAAATTGATCCTTTATTGTACGAGGTTAAACTTGAACATAATGAAGACCGGATGAAATTTAAGTTATTCCTTCACGAATTTTCGAACTTTGGATCGAATGCTCTTCATCAAGTTCCGGACAAGTGTTGCATCGCATTTTTTGGACGCTTGAGCCCAAATTTTTTTGAACTCCTGCATGTTCCCAGCCGCCTTACTAGTCTTCTTGAAAACCCTCTTCACGATTGCCCAGTAACGTTCGATGGGTCGAAGCTGAGGACAATTTGGTGGATTGATATTTTTCTCAACGAAATCTATACCCTTTTCCGCAAGCCAATTGAGAGTGGTTTTGGCATAGTGAGCCGACGCTAAATCCGGCCAAAATAGTGGAGGTGTACTATGCTTCTTATATAAAGGCAACAATCTCTTCTGGAGACACTCAGATCGATAGATTTCCGCATTTATAGTTCCGGTAGTGTAAAAAATGGTTGACTTCAAACCACAGGATCATAATGCTTGCCATACCAGTACCTTTCGACCGAATTTCTCCACTTGAATCGACCTGTCCGCATCGCTCACATCCTCTCCAACGACTGCAGTAAAGTATTGTGGACCTGGAAGGGTTTTTGAGTCCTCCTTTACATAGGTCTCATCGTCCATCAAAACGCATGCATCCGGACGCTGCAAAAGACGCGAATACAATTTCCGGGCCCTTGTTGCTGCTCGCTTCTTCTGTTCTGCACTTTGTTTCGAGATTTTCTGCTTCTTGTAGGTCTTCAGGTGGTTTCGCCACTTGATACGCTGGATCATTCCGACACTCGTTCCTGCTTTTTTGGCCAAATCACGTATTGACATTGATTTGTTCTTCATGATTAGAGATATCACTTTCTGCTCCAGTTTCGGGTTGGAAGAACCGGGTTTTCTGCCTCTTCCTGGTAGCTCATCCAAAGAATAGTGTTCCCCAAACTTATTAATGATGGTTTTACACTCGCATAATGAATTCCAAACCGCTTCGCCAATTTTCGCATAGTAATACCCTCCTCACTTAGCCATGTGTCCAGAACCTTAATTTTCACTTCCTTTTCAATACGCGACATTTTGAAAACGCAGAATTTGAACCGCACAAGCAAGTAAACAAAAGAAAGCTGACAGTCAAACGCACAGCATGCAGTGTTCAGAGCATAAATAACCATCACAAATACATGCGTACAACGCAAATGTATGTGGATAGCTTATATTCGATACACTCCTTATACATCTTTTGTCTTTTAGACGAGATTTTACTTGTTCTTCAGATATAGTGATGCCAATGATTTCGCAATGTAAATTATACTGGCACAATATTCGATTAATGGTGACATTTTTTGCATAGTTTGTTCTGCATGATTTTTCTAAGAATAATTTCCGTGTTCTTAGATGCCGGCTGGGAGTATGCAAGTTCAATTGCGAGAGTATTACTTCTGAATTTATACGCTGGAAATAATGTCATTGATGTAGAAAAGCATTGCAAATTCGCGGCGTTCCTTAAGTGTCTGTAAATTGATAAGCATGCAGCGTGCTTCATAAGATGGCAGTGGAAGTACAGTCCAATTCAATTTCCTAAGGGCATATAGAAGAAATTGTTTTCGGACGGATTCTATGCGTTCTTCATGTATGGCACAGTACGGATTCCATACAAGGTTGCAGTATTCCAAAATTGGCCTTACATATGTAATGTATGATAACTTAATGGTGTATGGATCTTGAAATTTGTGGCTGAACCTCTTAGTGAAGCCCAGAATGCTATTTGCTTTACTTATTATAGTGTTGTAATGTTCTACAAAAGTGAGTTTAGAGTCTAGGATAGTGCCTAAATCCTTTACTTTTTTGCGTGTTTCTACTTTTTGGTTTCCTAAAAATATTTCAGTACGAGGTGAATCAATTTTTCTGCTAAATGCTATTGAGTTACATTTTTTACGTTAAGTTGAAGTTAGCTTTTGCTACACCATGTGTTGAATAAGTTAATTTCGTTCTGGAATTCTTCTGCGTCGCTAGAATTATTTATTTCCATGCAGAGCTTCATGTCATCAGCATATCGACGTGACTTTAAAACTGAACAAGAACGGCTGGATGGTTTACCAGAAAAAAACCCAAGCAGAAGGTAAAGTTGATGACCAACGACGAAGTGTATCTAGCAACTTGAAGCGATCGAACAAAGGGGGGACTGTCGAGATTATTACGGTAGCGGACTGGAAAACAGTAAATGACAACGGAATCAGCGCTGGAGCGTTCAATGGACTGAACGATCAAGGCAATCCTGTATGGATCAAGCTTTCTTTCGTGTACCTTTGTCCGGATTTCTATCGGTGAGCAAGATCACTGACGTAGTGTCGCATAACCAGAGCATTTGTAATCGATTTTGGTTTTGTTAGATGTGTAGTTCTAGAATAAAAATAATTGATGACACGTTTTGTTTGTCACAACGTTGTTGTTTGGTATATTACGATGACATTGGCAAGCTTGATGGGATAAAATTTTCACAGGATATTCTAAGAAACTTTTGGTCGATCGGAAATATTCCTTTACAATCAAACCTATACTCAAGCGCTCATTTTTAATGATATCATTTTTATTTATATCAAATGGTTAACTCGAACCTGAACACTGGTTCATTTTAGTTACCACAAGCCACGCTGTTTACAAAGATTGCTTTTATTGATATCATGAGCAAAGTTAAATTCATATATTAAAACACTTCCTGAGTAGATGTTGCTTTCAAACTTGGGAAAAACTTGCTCTTACCTCATCCCTATTTGTAATTCATTCCTTAAAACACACACCATTCGGTCATCGCGTTCATCTTTTCCATCCAAAGGAATTAACTGACAGGAATCCGTTGAAATGCGATTACTTTTCAACCACTACCCCTCTAAAAACCCTTCCGCAATTTACAGATTAGGATGCCACTTTCATTCTCCGTTCCGTCCCCTAAACAGTAACCACGGTAAAAACATCCAAAGCAAACGATCCTCCACAGCAGCCTCGAATAATAAATATTTAATTAAAAACGAAGATTATCCCATTAAAGCAAGGCCAAAGTGAGCCGAAGAGATTGACACAATGTGTGATAAAATCTCTTTCACACTTTCACACAAAAGCCCTTCGACGGTCGGCGGTGGCTTTCATTCAATCCAACTGTGCGACTTCCCTTGGTGGGATTTCCTCTCATCCGATCGATTACCTACTCGCATTAGGATGTTCCATCTTTAAGTTTTTAGTTAGACTATAAAAGTAAATTAAATACAAATTGCATTCGGGAATCAGCAGCCTAGATCTAGATTTAAAGAGCTCACAACGTGCACAGATGTTTTTTTTTGTTTTCGCTGAGTGGAGGAAAGGGGAGGGCGGATTGGGATTCGTTATCTCGCGGAGTGCCATTGTAGTTGAAATAGATTCCAATTTGTTCAACTGCTTGCAATTGACCCCTATTTTCGCTTCGTTCCATTTTCAGGAAAAAGCCGGCTCTATCCAAGGTACTCACTGAACTCGTCGGACAACGAGGACACTCCAATCCATCGATCGATTTACGCACAGCCCTACAATTCTCAGCAACAACAGCAGCAACAAATACAAACGAATGTGCCGATAGTGCTGGGAGGAGGATCACAGAGCAATAGTAGCTACAGTTACCGTTCGGGGAAAAGTTCCGGCATTGGTAGTGTTAGTGGTAGTGGAATTCATCAGCAGATTACGACACCATCGTCCGATAATGGTTCGAGTGCAACACTAACGGACGCGGAGGCGACTTTGGCGAGGGAAAACACGCTTCTAGTTAATAACGGTAAGTTGGTTCGGTGTAGTTTAATCTTCCCCTCCATTTATTGCATTCTTCCACCGAGAAGGTTGAAATCCTTTTGGATTTGATGCTGGTTATTCATTTCGTTTTGAGTGAAAGATTTTTGCTCCTCGGCTTTCAAGAGGTAATTCAGATTGATGAACGCGCGAAAAGCAAGAAATATTGAACACATCGCCTACTGTCCCACCTGATGCATTACGCGTGTGACATCCAAATCACGACGCTCATACCTTTCATAGCAACCAGCTTGTTGTAGCACACGGTGAAGGAAACCAACAACTCAAAAAAAAAAGGTGCTTCGGATCATTATCTTGTTGAAAGATAAACTTGTCTTCCAGTCCAACTTTCAACAAAGACTCCTCCAAGTTTTCATTAATAATGTCTATGTACCTATCAGCCGTCATTATACCATCGATTTGAGTTAAATTACCAGTTCCAGACCAAGCAAAACACCCCCACACCATTATGCTTCCTCTTCCATGTTTTACGGTTTTTTGCACATTCCGGTCCAAAAGTCGTTCGCCAGGTTTAACCCATACTTTAGAACGCCCTTTCATTCCAAATAGATCAAACTTGCTCTCATCAGACCATAAAACTTGTTTCCAGAACGCAACTGGTTTCTCGGCGTATTTTTTAGCGAACTCTAGCCGTTTAACTCTATTTCTCTTTTGAATCAATGGGCGACGTACTGCCAATTTGCTCCTTAAACCTGCATCCTGAAGCCTGGAGCGCACAGTGCGTTCTGAAATACTCAGCTGCAGATTTTCCTTTATCACTCGGCTCGTAACTGTTGGATTTTTTCTGGTTTCACAAATAATTCTGGTGTCTTCACGCGGAGTCGTGAGTCGCTTTCGCCCGTGTCCATGTCTATCAGCTACTGATCCGGTTTCCTGAAACTTTTTCCAAACTTAGCAAACACCAGAATAACTCACTCCATATCTCACGGCAATTTTACGCATAGATATTTGCTGTTGACGGTCCCTCACAATTAATTTTCGTACGGATAGGTTCATTTGTTTCGAATCCATTTTCAACATTCAAACGAAATCCGAACCGGCGCGAACAGAACCAAAACAAACAGTGCTCGACACCTTCTGATAGGCTGAATGTGCTGTGACAGTTTGGTAGGCAATGCCATGCAAGATGCAGTCAAGAAAATTATATGTCGGGTTTGAGCACTTTTTTTCTGCCAGGCGGAAAAACATTCACATGCATATGATACATCAGAAACTAAGCTATACAAACTTAATCATGATTTTGAAGAAACAGAATGATAATGCTATACAAAAGCTGCATTTTGGTCGAATAAACTTTATATTTTTGCATCAATACAAAATTGGTATAATAATGGCAATCATTTTTTAGCTGGTGAGCACTTTATTTCTGCCAGTACTGTAACTTCATTGATTCCAAAGATAAGTCCCCAAAATGTATGGGTGAAATTGATTTTTTAGATGATGCTGTTAGAAAACAGCATTTGTATTCAACTAGTTGAAAGTGTTTTTGTTATTGCCAAATAAATCTGTCCATTTGCACTTTCAGAAGTGGCAAAAAAAGTATACAGCACAATAATTAGGGAAACTGCCCCCATATTAATCTCATTGTTCCTATATTCAGCCTACGATGAATCAAACAATTGGGCAGTTGAAGGATCGGTTTCGTTTTCTTATAATGTTTGCTTACGTTAAATAACTTCAACAGACATTACTAACTAATCCTGTCACGTGTATATCGTTTTATTTCAAGAAGGATGAATTGCAAAGTGATGAGATTAATAAAGGTACATCTTCCCTATATCACTAAATACCAGGACGGCGCTTTGCGTACTTTATTGTTTACACAGAAGACAAAGCAATAACTCTCATTCATTCTGCAACATTCTTCAGCGAATGGTTGATGTAAAACAGTTTTCTGTTGAACATTTGTCAATAAACATGAAAATATCTCTGCAAGTGTGTAATTTGATCGTGAAAGACTGGCAGAAAGGCATGTCTTTTCACAAGGTTATAGAAAAGTTCAGTGTAACTTTCCCTGCAGTGCAGACAATCTGGAAAAACAATTCAACAAGTTGGTTCAATTTTTCATAGAGCGATTGGCAACGTCGCGGCAAGCTACTAGAAACTTGAGAGAAGTTTGTCAAAACCCAAGATTGACAAGTCGAAAGCTTGTCTCCGAATATTTCTGAAAGAAATGTACGACTTAGGCTGCAGTAACAAGGCCAGACGAATAAGTCTCGCCGGCCACTGATGAGTAAACTCAACAAACTCAAGCGTTTGGAATCTGCGTCCAAAGCACGAAAAGCCGATTTCCGTTAGAAAAAAGGTGTTGTGGACAGATGAGAGTCGGTTCGAATTATTTTTGGACACAAGCAGCGATCCAGGATTTGGTTGAACACGGGAAAGGAGCTTTCGGAGAAGAATGTCTAGAAAACAGTGAAGCACGGAAGAGGCAATATTATGGCGTGGGGATGCTTTGCGTGGTATGGTAGTGAGGAACTTGCCCGAATCAAAAGAATTTTGGATGGTAACAAGTACACTGATATTCTGTGCGAAATTTCTGAGGTTTGCTTGCTGAAAGTTTGTCTAGAAAATGACTACATATTTTACCAAGACATTGATCCAAAGGACACCACACGCAAAATAGCACTACTTTGTTTCCGTGGATCTCGTATAAATACGATAATATAGAGCGGCATTTAGATGATTGTTTAATTTCACGGTATTCGAATTTTATTTCACATATTTGATGAAATGTAGGAGTGTTAGATTCAGCATAAATTACGCAGCAAAATAAAAAGACGTCACTTTCGAAGCACGGGTGGCTTCGATCTGATCACTTCCAGGATTAAAGCTATGTCCATTTAGAATCCGGAATAATAAAATCATCTGTATCTCGGTAACCGATTGGCGTACAAATAAGCTTAATACATCAAAACAATTTACTGTACTTTAAGGAAAAAATATCAATACAAATCATTTCTCTTCGTTTCTAATGAAAATTCGCACTTTCTTCTTTATTCCTCCGGAGTCAACTTCCTTGGCACATTTGTTCCACATATTGGTAATCTAAGTCGCGTCCCGAGCCGTTTTTCCACTTTTCTTAAGCTTCCGCTTCATTATTGCCCAAAATCTCTCGATGGGCCGGAACTGCGGGCAGTTGGGTGGATTTATGTTTTTATCGATGAAATCTACGTGATTATCGCGGTACCACTGGATGACTTCCCGGCTGTAGTGGCAACTCGCCAATTCTGGCCAAAACTTCACGGAACCTTTATGGGTTTTAATGAATGGTAGTACGCGGTTTTTGAGGCATTCTTCTTTGTACAGCTTCGAGTCCATCGTCTTATTTGTCACGAACACTTTGGTCTTTGCTCCGCAGCTGCAGCTGTTTTTTGGCAAATTTGTTCATAAAATCCAACTTAAACTTCGCAGGAACATCTCCTTGTGTCGCCGCCATGTAGAATTTCATCCGAAATCCGAAATCCATTTTAACGTATGTTTCATCGTCGATGAGCAGGCATTCTTGGTACTTCATCAAAACCTGCTGGTAAAGGGTGTCCACGATGAAATTGCCACACTATGAAATTGCTCTAACTTTTTAACCGTTGGGTAGAATTTAATGAAAATTTGGGTGGATTTAGTTCATAGTGCATTATTTAAAGTCCTGTGATCAAAACTCGCGGAAATGGAGTCGAAAGAACAGCTCGTGCGTGATAAAATCTTGCGCATTCATCACGAGAACAAGGATCTCTCGCATCGTTCCATCGCTAAAACGTTGGGAATCGCGAATTCCACGGTGTCGCGAGTGATTAAGCGGTTCGAGGAACGGTTGACCACCGATCGGAAGCCCAGAAGTTAAGGAAAAAGTATTCCGTACAACACCAAAAATCACAACCGCGTAGTTGGGGCTTTCAACCGAAATCCGAACGCCTCCGTTCGGGATGTGGCTAAGAAGCTGCACCTAAGCCGAAGTTTTGTCCAGAAGGCCAAAACTAAGGCTGGGCTTCGAACGTTCAAGGTACAAAAGGCCCCTAATCGCGACGAGAAGCAGAACAAGTCCGCCAAAACCCGTGCCAGGAAGTTGTACCTCAACATGCTGACGAAAGTTGAATGCTGCATCATGGACGACGAAACATATGTGAAGGCTGACTTCAAACAGATCCCCGGCAACCTGTTTTTCACGGTCAAGGATAAGTTCAGCGTTCCGGAGCATGTCCGCACTCAGAAGATGTCCAAATTTGCGAAGAAATTCCTGGTTTGGCAAGCCATCTGCACGTGCGGGAAGCGGAGTGCACCTTTCGTGACCCAGGACACGATGAACGGACAGGTGTACATAAAAGAGTGCCTCCAGAAGCGGCTGCTTCCTCTCTGAAGGCCCACAACGTCCCAACAATCTTCTGGCCGGATTTGGCCTCATGCCACTACTCCAAGGACGTGCTGAAGTGGTATGCGGACAATAAGGTCAATTTCGTGCCGAAAATGTTCAACCCTCCCAACACTCCGGAGCTCCGCCCCATCGAGAAGTACTGGGCGATTATGAAGCAGCACCTTCTTAAACGACCTAAGGTAGTGAAGACAGTCGAGGAACTGAAGAAAGTATGGGTTTACATGCAAAAAACGGTTGATTCACAGGTTGTGCAGAATCTTATGGCCGGGGTTAAGGCCAAGGTGCGGGCATTTGCGTATGGACTGTAAATAAAATACGAGTAAAATGGTAAAATGAAGTTTAATAGTTATTTCTCAATCCCTGAAAATTTGATGGCAATCGGATGAAAACTCGAATTTTGCGAATCAATTTTGTGTGTGGCAATTTCATCGTGGACACCCTTTACAATTTCCGAGCTCGAGTTTTGGTGACGAAACTTTGCTTCAACGTTTTATTTGGTTGCTTGTTGGCTCGATAAGAACGATATCCTGCTCGCAAACAAATTCTTCGAACGGCACTGCGAGCAGCAGCGTATTTTTGTGCGATTTCGTTATCTGATAGTCCAGGATTTGCTCTGACGGTTCTCAACACCTTCTGGTTCAGCTTGCGGTCATGTGTTCCACTAGGACGTTTACCTTGAGGCTTTCGATCCACGCTCTTTTGCTCCCTGAAACGTTTGAGCACATCATACATGGTTAGTTTGGCGATTTTCAACGTTTTTGCGATCAACGTGGGTGTGCAGAATGTTTTCTCTCCTCTCGGCTTCCATCTGGAATAACTTTTGACTCACTGCACGAAACACCGTGAAATTTATACCACAGAAAGGGGGCGCCTAGTTAAACAACCCGCTGTAAAATAATTCTTGTAGCGGTCACTTTCCGTGCCGCTGCAACACAATAAGTGATTTTGGATTCTACCTGGACAACACTTTATTTAGGCTGTTACGGCCCAAACACAATGATAACGGAACCTGAACGTCAACGGCACTGGAAAAGATCTGAGTAAGCCTGCTTGTCGGAAAGAAAACAGGCTAGATCCAAGCTGATTCTAATTGGTCTCGCCGGCCACTGATGAGTAAACTCAACAAACTCAAGCGTTTGGAATCTGCGTCCAAAGCACGAAAAGCCGATTTCCGTTAGAAAAAAGGTGTTGTGGACAGATGAGAGTCGGTTCGAATTATTTTTGGACACAAGCAGCGATCCAGGATTTGGTTGAACACGGGAAAGGAGCTTTCGGAGAAGAATGTCTAGAAAACAGTGAAGCACGGAAGAGGCAATATTATGGCGTGGGGATGCTTTGCGTGGTATGGTAGTGAGGAACTTGCCCGAATCAAAAGAATTTTGGATGGTAACAAGTACACTGATATTCTGTGCGAAATTTCTGAGGTTTGCTTGCTGAAAGTTTGTCTAGAAAATGACTACATATTTTATCAAGACATTAATCCAAAGGACACCACGGGAAAAATAACTCTTTTTTTTTGGGGGGGTTCTTGTATAAGTGATATTATAGTGCGGCGTATTTATGTTATTTTTTTTTTATAGGTATTTTTTTTTTTTTTCACATATTTGTTGAAATGTGGGGGGGTGGGTTAGATTAAAAATAACATATTATTTTTTTTTTTTTTTTGAGCCGTTTTTCCACTTTTCTTAAGCTTCCGCTTCATTATTGCCCAATATCTCTCGATGGGCCGGAACTGCAGGCAGTTGGGTAGATTTATGTTTTTATCGATAAAATCTACGTTATTATCGCGGTACCACTGGATGACTTCCGGCTGTAGTGGCAACTCGCCAAATCTGGCCAAAACTTCACGGGACCATTATGGGTTTTAATGAATGGTAGTACGCGGTTTTTGAGGCATTCTTCCTTGTACAGCTTCGAGTCCATCGTCTTATTTGTCACGAACACTTTGGTCTCTACTCCGCAGCTGCATATCTCTTGCCAAATCATCAGTTTTTTTGGCAAATTTGTCCATAAAATCCATCTTAAACTTCGCAGGAACATCTCCTTGTGTCGCTGCCATGTAGAATTTTTGGCCAGAAAGCTGTCCGAAATCCATTTTGACGTAGGTTTCATCGTCGATGAGCAGGCATCCTTGGTACTTCGTCAAAACATGCTGGTATAATTTCCGAGCTCGAGTTTTGGTGACGAAACATTGCTTCAACGTTCTGTTTGGTTGCTTGCTGGCTCGATAAGAACGATATCCTGCTCGGAAATGAATTCTTCGAACGGTACTGCGAGTAGCAGCGTATTTTTGTGCGATTTCATTATCTGATAGTCCAGGATTTGCTCTGACGGTTCTCAACCCCTTCTGTTTCAGCTTGCGGTCATATGTTCCACTACAACGCTTACCTTGAGGCACTCGATCCACGCTCTTTCGCTCCCTGAAACGTTTGAGCACATCATACATGGTTAGTTTGGCGATTTTCAACGTTTTTGAGATTTTTATTGCGGACCACGTTGGATTATCAACGTGGGTGTGCAGAATTTATTCTCTCCTCTCGGCTTCCATCTGGAATAACTTTTGACTCACTGCACGAAACACCGTGAAATTTATACCACAGAAAGGGGACCCCTAGGTTAAAAAACTGCTGTAAAAGAATTCTTGCAGCGGTCACTTTTCGTGCGCTGCAACACGATAAGTGATTCCAGATTCTACTTGGACAGAACTTTATTTAGGCTGTTACGGCCCAAACACAATGATAACGGAAGCTGAACGTCAACGGCAACGGAAAAGATCAAGAGTAAGCCTGCTTGTCGGGAAGAAAACAGGCTAGATCCAAGCTGATTCTAATTGGTCATATCTAAGTCATTTGCAACAACTGCCAACCTTTCCGCTTGCCGTTCCGTTTCCGTCCACATTGTGTTTGGGCTAGTAGGCTGATAGTAAGAATTAATCAACTTCTTTTGAGACACCGAATAGTTCCTTCAGAAGAATGATTTCAGCGATATTTGGGATTTACCCTTGATAATCTGAAACATTTTTTGAGTTTTTATTTTATAACAAAATTTCTCTTGAAATTTGATAAATTTCTATAGAAAATCGATTTATAAAGCCTGGGAAAATGATATGAAAAATTTCGAGACGTTTTTAGAATATAACTAGAAACTCTTGAGAAATTATCCAGAGATTGATTCGTCTCGCCATAAGAGTTTTCAAAGACTTTTCACTGCTTTTCTTTCTCTAAATATCTACAGATATTATCCAACAAGCATAGAAACGCAGAAATAAATGGAAATATCTCTCGAGATTCTGAGAAGTAAGATCATAAAATGTTCCTTGAATGTTTCAGTGGAATCTTTTCAGAGATGTGGAAAAATACTTCCAGAGATTAGTTTCCAACGTTTTTGGAAAATTTCTTCAAGAACTTTGAGGTTATTCTCGTGAATATTCTGGGAAATCGGTATAATCATTTGGAAAATCACATCTTCTGCCGTGATTTCAGTGGTTGCATTTTAAGGAATATCCACAAAATACTAGAGGTTTTTTTTCTGAGATACTGAGAAACCCCACCGGTTATTCTATGCTGCTCTCCAGACAGTACAGAGATTCTGCGGGTTTTGAAGAATACCTCCGAAGGTTTTAGGAAATCATTTAGAAATCATTGATTTGAAGCTTTGAACAGTATATTTTGGGGAAAATTTTCTGAAAATCCTGAGAAATTTAAAAGAAGATAATTGAAAATGTAATTGGATGTTGCATGAGGAATTTCTCCAGAGAATATATAGTATTTTGCTGAAGGCTATGGGAGATGTCTGTGAAAATTCCGTCGAATATACTCTGAAATTTACGCCAATTCCATCAGAACTATTTATTTTAGGAAGGTGTAGTGTTTCTTTTTCGATATCTCCAAAGTGGCATTTTAGCGATGCCAAATTTTTCATTTAGGTGTCACCTGTGTGATGAACTTCTACCTCCGGCGTTCCGTAGGTCTTAACGACTACTGATGACACTACAGGGCTTAACTATGCTATTTATTTACAGAGAACAATAAACATACACCAATATATTCTCATACACTTTTTCCTTGCATTGGCGTCGTGCAACTACTCAACATACTTCACGTATGTGTTGGTGTAGTTTTGCACTATGTTTATACAAACGCTTTCAGGTTATGTCCGATTGTTTTCATTCGGTATTTATCTATTACCAGCGATGAAGGAGTTTCGTGCTGTGGTGATAAAAAAGTTTTTGAAAAGTGAGCGCCTGGACGCTATTTTCAGAAATTTGAAAAACCTCGGAGTAAAGCGGGATTTTGTGTACCGAACCATCTGAAGGTACCGTGACACCTGCTCGTTGGATGACCGGAAGAGATCCGGTCGTACTCGTACGGTGTGGACTCCACGAGTTGTTAAAGTGGTCAGGGAACGGACTAGACGAAAATTACAGCGCTCTGTACGTAAAATGGCCGCAGATCTGTATGTTTCGAGATCGTCAATGCACAATACACCGCAAAATGACCTCGGATTCCAAGCTTTCAAGAAACGTAAGGTGAATAGGAGAATTTATCTTTTCCGACGAAAAGTTATTCGTCTTGCAACAATCCCACAATGTCCAGAACGACAAATTGCGGGCTCTCTCTTCGAGAACGAGTTCCAGAGAGTGATAGGAATAATTCACGGTTCCAAAGTGCTGCGTTAGTGATGGTTTGGGGAGGAATTTGCAAGCGAGGCAAATTGCCACTGGTTTTCATCGAAAAACGCGTTAAAGTGAATGTTGTATATTATAAAACGGAAGTTTTGGAGAAAGTTGTCAAGCCATATGTACAAGAGGTGTTTGGAGATGATCACTATGTGATTCAGCAGGACGGAGGGCCATCGCATACTGCAAATCTCGTTCAGGGCTGGTGCTGAGAAAATTAGACCGACTTTTTGGACATGAATGAATGGCCTCCCAGTTCACCAGATCTGAATCCCTTGGATTATTTCGTATGGTCATACATGCTGGCAAAGGTAAATGACCAGAGGGCGTCTAAAATGAACCAATTCAAAACCGCCATCAAACGAATTTGGGACGAAATGCCGATGGAAGTCGTGCGTGCCGCCTGTGACGGTTTCGAAAAACGTCTGGAGCTGGTCAAGAAGGTTAAAGGCGGTTTTATTCCAAATGATATGCTGCAGTGGATCAGTATTATATTGCAATATAATGGGTAAAGTTATCAATTTAATCGTGATTATCGATTTGAAATAAATAGAGTTTTATTTTGTATGAGAATATATTGGACACGGTATAAATAACTTATTTTGAAATCGAACAGTAACCCTAGATAATTTGAACTGTTTTTCTCGTGATCGAAAAAAAAAATGTCTACTGAAATTTAATGAATTTCTAGAGAAAATCAATTCACAAATTCTGGAAACTAATCAGAAATTTTTTGAATGTACAGTGACGGACAAAACAATAAGACCACAGCATAGAGCAATTTTCATGCATGCGTCCCAACCGCCAATTTGAATTAAACGTATGCGACACCAAGTGGCGAGCACATGTACTAACTTGAAATGAGGATCCTCAAGCTTTTCAGCCTCGGAAATAAACATTCCAAGCCAGACGCATCGAAAGCTGCTAAAGGACCAAAAACCGTGCGACAAAAGTATAAGACCACTTCCACATTTCATCTGATTTTGTAGCAAATACCGTCGTTCCTCTGAAGTAAGT